>JAHWFP010136417.1:418-40186 GCA_023313725.1 Lithobius niger | reverse complement strand
AAATGCTTTTATGACCCTAGGAGTCCCCAGTTATTGAATCTGCGTAGGGCCCCAAATTATCCTGAGCCGGCCCTGGAGGTCTAAGTCTTCGTATGCATGATGAATGATGGTTTTAATCCAGGTGGCAATTGTTGCGGCTGATGTTACTCCGAAATCCCTTTTAAAGGATAAGAACAGCGCATTTCTTGTGATGCAAAAGCGTAGTGCGCCTAACGGGCAGAGAAAACATTCAGGTTCATCGCTAGCCATTAGAGTGAACGGTGATGGTTTGAGACGGTTCGTGGAGTTTTTGCTCTGAAGGAGCTTCTTGGGGTCAGGTAAGGCGGTTGCGACGTCCGTCGTAAAGAAGCAATATTCCGGATCTACTGATAAGGCTTGTATTTTGCTGCAGCATTGTCTTGTGGCGAGAGTGATAAGAAAAACGTGTTAGGGGTAGAACGCGGAGGTTGCAATCTAGGAGTGGCGTGTACAATTCCTTCACGAAAGAGTTTAAAACGATTGAAAGGTCCTAGTCCGGGATAGATGTCGGGTTGTGGGGTCTTTCGACTTGGAATGATTTGATGAGTGTTGAGATGTGAAAATCGTCTAGAAGATTCGCAGCGTTTAAAGCTGAATAGTAGACATGAATCATTGAACCTTTTAAGCCCTCATTAAGAAAGTCGGTGAAGAAAATCAGGAGTTCTGGTAGAGCAGGGTGGACCGGGCCATTTCCCCCCCGTAACTGCCGTAGATCTTGTTTGTGTACTACCTGGTTGCCTTGCTTTCGATTCTTATGGCTTGGTCCTCAAGAATTCCTGCCTTTTTACGGAGTCTGATGAGAGTAGCCACACGTGTAGGTTCACAGTGTTGGTGTTTGTATTGGGTGGAACTGTTCGCCTTTCCTCTGTGATAGAGGGGCCGATGTTTCTGGCGGACTCTGTGGGACGTCTACTAGAAGTTCAAGGAGTTGAGGAAACCAAATCCTTGGGTGGACTGGATTTTCTGGAAGATATGAGGCAACAGCTTGAATGCAGGGAACAGGTATTTGTAAAGCTCGTCCAAGGGAATGTTAAAGCGTGTTCTGCCCATTCTTGTTCGTCCAGCACCGGCCTGATGAAGTGGAGAAGTTTGGCATTGTGCCTCGTGGCAAAAAGGTTGACCATGGGGGGTACGTGCCCCATAAGTTGAATAGATATTCGTAGACAGATAGGGGCCATTCTTCTGAAGGAAGTTTGCTGCGCGAGAGGGAGTCTGCTATCACATTTCAATTGTCTGGGATTGTGTTGGGCGAGTGAGAGAAGCTTTGTGCTCATGTGAATACAAAGTGAAAATTTTGGAGGTTATTCCATGAAGTTTCATGGACTAGGTTTCCTGAACTTTGTTCCTCCTTTCCGTAGATAGTGACTGCTACCGACTTGAACTATTTTTTCTGATACTCGGTGTTGGAAGTGTGTTATACCGTTGAGAACTGCTTTCAATTCGAGGACGTTTTTGTGGACTAGATCCAGATCTGCTTGTTCACAGGCCCGTGATTTCATGTTGGGCGATGTGTGCTCCCCATCCTTCTAATGAGGAGTGTGTTAGAGGTGAAGAGGCACTGTTTGAGAGAAGGTTGTGACATCTGACCACCAGAGTAGAGTTTCTATTGGAAAGGCTTTGTCCTTGGGGTGTGTGGTGTGACCTGGTTGGAGGTGCGTTTTCCAAGTGTCAATGCGGTAGAGACGGTGAATGGGGCGCGTCATCCATCTGTAGTAGGGTATGAGATTTGCAACCAAGACCATCTTTCCTATGAGGCAGTTCAGATCCTTTATTTTTCCTGCGTTAGCCAACATCTGGGGAGCCGCTCGCGGCTTTTTGTGGGGGTCGCAGGATTTTTCTTTCGAATAGCGCCGCTCACAGAGGTCTCACGGACATGGGGATAGGCTTGGCATGTGCGTATGGACGAGGGCTAGCCTCACACCAAGTTTAAAGTGTCAAAGTCTTTCCGTAGGAAAAGTCCTGCAAAGTGATGTGAGGTCTTCGTTCCGGTCCAGGCAGGGCATCACTGTGGCGGCAGAGAGGTCGAAATGGATGCCGAGAAATTTGAAAGACTGAGCAGGGGTCAATCTTGATTTTCGTTTGTTTATGTGCCAAACCCCAGACGAGTTAGAAGATCTGCTGTTAAGTTTAGGTTGTCTTTGAACAACTGCGTTTTGATTTTCCAGCAGCCAATCATCCAAATAACAGTTTGCGGGAACCTGGTGTTGATGAAGAAAGGCCACAATCAGTTTGAGGACGAGGGTGAAGATTCTTGGTGAGGCGTTCAACTCGAATGGAAGGCAATGAAATTCGTAAACTTTGCCGTTGTACATGAAGCGAAAGAGGTGATGTACAGATGTGTGGAGGCGAACGTGATAGGCATCTCGAAGTCTATGGACACTGTCCAGGCGTTAAGAAAGAGGAATGGATTGTAAAGTTTTCTTTTTGAAGGGGGAGTTCTCCAATTTATTGTTTAGTGGTTTTAGGCTGAAAATGAGGCGAACTCCGCCCGTTTTCTTTGGTCGAAGAAATATGAAATTGTAGAAACCTGGCCGAAGTGGTTCGTTGCTGTCTGCAATGACTTCCTTTGAAAGAAGGTTGTGCACTTCTTGGGAGAGTAGGTCGGAAACTTGAGGAGCAAACTCCCAAGAAGGTGGACTTACAAGTTTTGGATGTAATTTGAATGTTGGACGAAAGAAGTGTTCAATGATGGAGAGAATTGAGGCATTGCTGGAGGTGATCTTTTTCCAGGCGGGAAGAAAATGGCGAAGACGACCTCCTACTGGAAAGTCGTGTTGGTTGTTATTGATTGTTACGAGGTTTTCCCTTTGATCCGGGTGAGGAGTTGCGGTATCATGGGTCAGTAGTAGAGCTTCGTCAGATGTTATTGCCTCGGCCACAATTAGAGCTTCTGCCGTGAAAGGACTGGTCGTTTTGACGGTTGAAGGTCCATTCATCAGAAGATGGAAAATTTCGTGATCTGATCCAGTTGTCCTTGTTGTTTCCTTGCCTCTGAAAGGGCTTCTGTTGTTGAATGGTTTGTTTTACGTTGACTTCCTTTGGTTTGCGAAGAACATCCAGATGTGGGGCGAGCATAGGATTCAAACCTTTGAAGTGTGTGTGCACTTTGTGAATTGGTTTGGCGCGTAGTGCAAACTTGGTTGAATCGTTCAAATTTGTAGCAGAATTTAAGGCGACGTCACGTAGAAGAAGCGTGGAGTTAAACAGTGCTCTGGTTAGCCAGTTCACGGAGTGAAATGTTACGAAACATGCTTTCTAAGACTTCACTGTTTAGGAAAATAGAGCGTTTTGATTCACGACAGCCACATTGTTGAGGACATTTGCTCAGGAAGCTGCTTTAAGGCAGAGTCGTAAGATTTTGTCTTTGCCCTTTAAGACTGAAACGAGAACTTCAATTTTCTTCGGTATCTGTAAAGCAGTGCCGAAATCCATCTTCGCTTCACGCGTAAGAAATTTCGATTGTGCTGACCCTCTCATCTTTCGGGATTGTGGGACAACCTAGATCGAGATGACGCCAGATATCAATCAAGTGTCAAAATGTTTCGGTTTAGCCGTGCCGTCATCAGTAAGTGCCGAAGGGTTTCTTGTCGAGTTCCAAAGGTTCGCCTCTGCCAAGAAGCAGGCGGCCGTTGGGCAGCAAAGTCTTGGACTGGCCCAGAACGACCCGTTGTTTAGGGTTTCTGTCACGAAGGCCGAAGCTAAAATCCGTTTAGAAGTTTGTTTTTTGAGATTCGGTGTTTTCCTGGGAGGATTTTATAAGAAATAATCTGGAACAATGTCTTCCTCCATTTTCAATAATTCAGATAAGAAGATTCCAGATGGGTCCTGGGAGTCACAAAAGCTGTTGCTGAAGTGAGCATGTCTGGAATGGTCATCATCATCGGAGCCGTAACTTGACGAATGTGAATTGACATATTCATGGAAATACGATAAGTTGATTCTCTCAAGAGTATGGTGGTTGTACTTTTACCCCTACGGGCACGCCTCAAGATCTTTCTACCTGGAATAATGTTTAGGTAGTAGTGGTCTCTGAGTCAACGTCGTTGTCAGAGTTAATGGAGAAGTGGCGGTGATGGGCCGCTTTCTTGAGCAGGGCGAAAGGGGCTTTTGTGCCAACGTACTAGGTGAGAATGAAAAAGAGGTGTTAACGGTCAACGAAAGTGAAGGTTGGAAGGCCAGGAATGGATTTCGGAGACCGTCGGGGAACTTCGATGCCTTCTTCGGGAGTCTTTGTGAGGAGAGGCATGGATGTTGGATGCATTAAGCCATTGACGAGTGAAAGGCTTATCGGGAGGACGAGGAGAAGGCAGCCGTGGGTAAAGTCCGTCGTGCACGGGCAATGAGGTTGGCAATTGCTTCTTTCATTAAGTGTTGGTCGGGGGTAGCAGTTGACTGAAGCCGAGAACGGTTAGGGAAGAGCAAGGCGAAAGATCCAATGGTACTTCGGGATCAGGAAGAGACCGTTTGAGTTTCTTGTTGGTTTGCAATGACTTTACTTTAAACTTCAACTTGGAATAAGGTTCTTTGATTTTGCGGATTTCCAGCTGAAGTGAGTGTAAATTGGGAACCGTAGTCGGTTGAGTGGCTTGGCCGCAGGGAATCGGCGAGGCGTTGTTTGAGACGGCGGCCTTGCCATCCAGTCTGGTGGTGAGGAAAGCAGACGGGGCAAGAGCAAAGCCTTTCAGGGAAAGATGGCGGCTTTCAGCCGACAGGAGAGCTGATTCACATGAAGACGCCGAGGACGGGGAACGCTTGGGTTGATCACGGCGTGAAAGACGGAGTTTGCCGACACACGAGTGTTCTGGACGGTCTTGACTTTGGCATCGTGCTGCAAAAGCTTGCTTTCATTTTGCGGGAAACAGCGAGTGTGTGCACAAGACAGCAGCTAGAGAAAGAAAGATGATTGCTGCCTTCGCATGTTGGCCCTTTTTATAGGAGTATGCGCGTGCGTACTAGGGTTAGCGAGCTGGCTACAATTAAGACTTTAATTTCTAGGGAAACTGCATTCAGAAAGAAAATTCTAAAATTCAGGCATATCTGGGTTAATGATTTGTCAGAATAGGCTAGAGGACCGGCCGCCTAACGCTCCTCGGATGCCATGCGAGAAGTTGGGAAATAGTGACGCGTAGTGTGCTCGTCACGTTGGGGGGGGGGGTTGGATGCGAAGAAAGTAGCAGATTTTAGAATATGCACAGGAGGGAAATTAGCAGGCAAACTAAATCCCACAGATGGTAATTGCATCACGTTTTCAATACTGAAAGCAACAAAACGGTGAATTCTCAGAATGCAAATCTAAATAGCGAGGCCAACAGACAATTGGACAATGTCGTAGTAGGCACCTATATCGTAGTTAGTGACGACAAAAAAAAGGCCGAATAATTTTGCACTTATTAGGAACAGGGAGGGGGAAAGCCGGTATGCAAAGTAAACCACAGGCGAATATTACGTCCAAATCCAAAACGGTGGATTCTGATAAAAGGGAGAAGTAATTCTTGAGTACGGCAATTTGGAAGGGTTGGGTGGGATGGCTACAGAAGCACCAGCAATGGAGGGTTGGAGTAGTTGAGTGGGGGTGGGGAGATAGAGGAAGAAATAATTGGGTGGGCAACGTTTAATTCAAAGGTCTTTATTGTAATTAGTGCACTAACACTGTATCAGTAATTTTACGTGTCGTGTGTTAGGTTATATTGAGGGAGGATAGAAATGAGTGCGCAACATAATGCAGTTTGAGAGTACACTCAAAAACCACCAATACTAAAAAGTTTATTGCACATTATGCGGCAAGCTTTCGTCCTCGGTGCTTCCGCGATTTATGCCTCGGATAAACTCAGTCGAAGTAAGGGAACAATCTGAATTTATTCAAGTTAATAAATGCTTTGCTCACCTGAGCGTCGATTTCTGATCGGGTGATTGCGGCCATTCGCGTTCTCACTCAACCGTCAGTTCTCATCAACTCTCTTCTCCTCTTCTCAACTGCTTGCACGCATGTCCCGCCTGGTGGCGAGTGGCGTTTATTGCCCCCTGAGAACTCGCCACAATTATATTTAAAAATAATAATAAATCATCTCTTAACTTTTCCGACTACAATTAAAGTACTACTACCAACATTAGTGTGTTGGAAAAATTGTTAGTATCATTTCCCTCTTTTAACAAGTATTGCACATACATAGCTCAAAAGAAAAGCAAAAAACAGAAATAAAATTTTTTAACAGCTGCTCATTGGTTAATTGCATCCCCAATTGTTCCTAATCTTGTTTTTCAGTATCTTTCCAACCCTTCCGGGCGTCGAAAACCAAAATGGTATCGTACCTTAATGGCATCGAAAATGGTTGGCCTTAGTTATATCAAAAGAATTTATAAATTTTTGGTTCCACGTGTCTTCCCACGCAACCTATATTTATGCATTAAAAAATATACCCGAAGGCGTTAAATTAGACTTCATTAAACTCCTACCTAAATCTACCTCAGCAATTACATTAACCTTGGTCATTCAGCTAACCTAACCCAGCAACTAACCACAAGCAGCGGTTAAGGTCAGGAGGTTGCACACTTAGTGGCAGGGATGACGCTTGGGGGGGGGGGGGCCTCACTCCCCTACATTTTTGGCCGGTTCCCCCCACCGGCTAAAAATCAAACGTATAAACGAAGAAGAAAATTCTGGTTACTTATTAAGAAAACGACGTTAGTTTCTTTCACAGCGACAGGAAGGACTTGGGTCACATCAATGGAGCCTAGTTGTTACTGTGAGAGTTGTAAAATCATTTTTGTTTTTAGCTGCATTTAAAAACATTCCAAAAAAATGGTGTAGAAACGTTTGGTGTGACAAAGAGAATTGCAGGAGTGTTATTTTTACTTTTATTCTTTTTTTTTTAGAGGAGGACCTCAAAAGTAGCATTTTTCAGTTCTCCCCCCTGGCTATAATTGCTGCCCCAAAGCCGCCTCCCCAGTAAAATGATTTTAGTGTCGTCCCTGCTTAGTTGGGTACTAAGTAGCAAGTCTGCTTTTTGTTATTATTATTGAAATTGATATGAAATTACTTTTGTCTGACGAAACGTTCGGTTCAACTTATCAAGCAAGCTACCATGCAGTTCTGATTGTGAGCTCAGATTGGTTCACATCTTGGCACACGACCAGCGCATTACGGCTGTTATTAGTTTATTACGTAACGTCACGCGAACACAGTCAAGTTGAATAGCTGGCGGTTTTGTGATGAAACACCTCCTTAGATAACCAATTTGTTAAATCTGTAAAGAGCACGGCGATTTCTAACCTGTAACCGCTCATACTTTCACTTCGATTTCGTCGAATCGTGATTGAAAAAAGGTGTCCGACTCCATTTGACCTTGACCATTGCAATAATTCGATGTTTGACAGGTCAATTTTTTTTAATGTCAGAAAGGTGAGGTTTTTAGCCTGTATATAAAAACAATATAAAAATGTGTAACTACCTTGATAGTAAATCAAGGCTAACAAAAAAAAAAGGCGACATTTTAGTGATACTGTATTGTAAAATATTCTCCAGTTCTGTAAGCTAGTTTCAAAATAATTTTTCTTGGAATACATGCTTCAGCAGTAGAATTTTTTGGTTAATCGATTATTGACATTTGACAGTGACCAGTTTCTTTTAATGATCTACTTAAAATTTGCACGAGTGAAAATAAACTGATCAGCCCAGCCTTGATAATTACTGTAACGTAAATGTGACGCGATTGAAAATAGCTGTTAAATTGGAATAAATATAGAACTTTTATTACGGAAAATTTAGATACTTTCAAAAAATACAGTTTTCAAAATTACATATTGCTGTTTGAACATGGTTTTTAGCCTGTATATAAAAACAATATAAAAATGTGTAACTACCCACTTCAAAGTTGCTGCTGGGCACCTGAAATGCCTCTTAGCATCTCGTCATGATGGAATCGAAGCCTACTAATTTACACCAGCCGTTAACTCGTTATTTCCTTTCTCGTCTCTCAATCCTTCTTTTTTGTCCTCCAACTGAGTCACACTTAGGGTCACAGTTCCATCTCTCATCTTCATCATACTCTTCAATCCAAGTTTTCTCATGATTCTGCAAAAGTAATGTGTATGTAAGCACAATTCTTTTTCTAGAGATAACATATAATGCTAATATATGGATGCAAAGATGAAAAGAAATTTTGAGATTCCTTGTAATAAAAAATATAACAGGGAAAACCTTGACTAAAGAGTACCCTCGATCTCGAGGCGAACAAATAGCGAGATTAAACATTATCACTAACTAGCAGAAGCCCGTGTTACACACAGATGGTGTTGAATGCACGATTTGCAATCCTGGTTAGATATGGTAGCTCATGTTTATGATTGTCCATGTTTGACAGAATTAAGTTTCTTCAAATTGTTGCTTCGCTCACTCAACCAGCACACCCTGCGACTTGAATCTTCCCTCACCCTTGCGAATGATCCTGTCTTTCTAATGAGAATTACTACATTCGTCCATGTTTATGTTGGTAGAAATATCAGTGCTTTATGTAACTCAAATCTCTTCCCCCCCCCCCCCAGCCCCACGGCTAATTCTCCAGGTTTGGTGGTGCTGGTGTCTGTTTCTTCGTGACGTCCAGTGGCGTAACGTACAAGTAGGCTAGGTAAGCATTGCTTACGGGCCCTGCGATTCGGGGGGCCCGCCAGGCATCAAACTATGGACATGGACAGCATCATTGAGATTTTTGCATTGAGAAAAGCATGCCGAAAGCATCGCCTTAGAGCCTCAAATTTCATGTTCAAAGTGCAATGAGGTATAAGCAAGTCCAAGTTCCCACAAGTGTAATAATGTAGCCACTAAGAAAAGCTTATAATAATTCGACATTAAGTAGGCTAAAAAATACCATACAGACATGTTTTTTAATAATTTTTTTTCAAACATTGTTAGTTTGCATTACGAAGTAATGTTTTTGGGCTGAAAAGTTGTTGGTTGTTCGGGTAAAGTTAACCAAACAATGTACTGTATGTGCATCATTTGGACCAAGACCGTCGAAAAGGTCAAAGATTTTTTTTTTGGGGGGGGGGGGGGAGGGCCCCGACCATAGATTTTGCCTATGGGCCCAGAGACACTTTGTTACGCCACTGGTGACGTCATTTTATCGCCACTGTGTTTGCCGGTTACCGGTATTTCACATCACTAGCCGTGCTCAGTGCCGGAGCAAGGCGTTTGAGCGCCCGGGGCCAGTAGCCCGCTGAGCGCCTCACTTTATCGCTATTATACAGCATATTGCTATCTCCCCCTACCCCTCCCATACGCCTCTTAACAAATGTACCCAAAAATGAACCCATCACGTTGCCACAGAGATAATGCCAACACACTGAAAACACACGTAGAGGTGAGGTAGGTAACAAGAGACAAAAATATCTTGTCTTCGTTTGAAGGATTATAATTGTATTTAGTTTATGATAGAGGTACCTACTGACTGGCAAGAAAACTAACATGAATTTGGTAACAAACATTTACTTTTCGGCCCGAAATTGTGGTTTGTTCACAATAAAACTGTTAAGACCTTAAAAAAATCGGGTACTGCTACAAATTATGGACTCCCACACCATGTCACTGATTTTCCAACATGGCGGCTGTGTGAAGTCCTCCACAATTTGTGACAGCGCTCACCTTTGTTTCAGCGTTATAACATTTTTATTGTTCGAAATACCGCGCCAAAAATTAAGAATTTGTTGCCGAATTCGTGTTCCGTTGAGTCTTCTCTATCACAAACTAGTGCTGCAACTCTTAAATTAACTTTTTAAGACCAATTGTATTTCGCTAGGCTTCGCCAAAAGAGAATTTATTAAAGTTCAACGTTTTTTTTTCAATTTTGTTTTTGGAGGGGGGGAGGGGGCAGAATTTTCGGCGCCCTTTCCCTTTTTGGCGCCTGGGGCGGCCGCCCCCTTCGCCCCCCTCTTGCTCCAGCACTGGCCGTGCTCATGCTGGTGGAAATAAGGCTCAAGCTAGTCATCAATTTTCCCATTCGAGAACACTGTCCTCAAAAGCTTCCCCCAATGCTTTCCTACCTACCAAACGCAAAGGCCGTTGCTGGTCGGTGGAGATGCTTGCTTACTGCTCATTATATATATAGATCTGTGCAACAGACTCTTCCTTATGTGGAAGGGGTTATGGAACAGAGGTGGTTTGGAGGGGAAGGAGGGGATTTCATTACGCCCTAGCTTTACTAGCGTTGTGCCCCTTAAGAATCTTGGTAAAAATATAACATCTAGGTTAGCAATATTCTTCTGCATCTAAAAAATAAAAATACAGGAAAAATGTGATAATGTTTTCAGAGTTCGCATGGCTTCACAATTGCTAAATTTAAGATTTTTTAAGCCTTTTTAAGACACAGCACACTGAAATTTAAGGCTAAATTTTAAATTGCATTGTAAAATCATAATTGTATTAGTTCATGCGATTTTTCAAAGTCATTTTACAAATCAGTAACTAATAATTTTTAATATTTCAATAAATTGATTCTTAAATGCTTCTTGAAGGTCACGTAAATCACATGGTTTAATTTCGTATTCGTGGGGCAGGATGGATCCTTAAAATAATGCCCATGTCAACCATCGTTAATTTTGAATTTTTTTTTATATTACAGGGCAATTTCGGCTGGGGCATTGAAAGATCATTAATTACCCCCGAACATGCAACTAAGGCCGTAGCTAAAGATTTATTCGGGGGGAAGAGGGGCACAACTCACTTTTACCCCCCCCCCCCCAAATATATTTTTGCTAATCCATAAGTGAAACTTCTATATCGCCAAACCAGTGTTAAAACAGAAGAGGTAATCACTTCCCTGCATCAAATAAAAAAAAACTCCATCCACTCAATTATTGAACTAACTAGTGACTGCTTATGTCGTATTGACTGTGCACACTGCAACACAAAACAAGTTTCCTAATTTCTAAATGAACTTGCTGATCGTTTTACAAAGCTAGATTTGCCGAAGTTAGGATTTCAATGTCCACTCACTTTAAGAAAATAAAAAAAATTGAACCTACATGCCAATAAAAACTGCCAGCAGTTGTAAGTTGCTTATGACTTTATTCGAATGGTATGGAAATTAAAGTAAAGATTTTTTAAAGACCAAGAACACAGTACTGCATATTTACAACGAATTTTTTCCAGTGCGTTAAAAATACTTCAGCATCAGCACGAGGGGCGAACCAGCGGTATGAAGCTGCAGAAAAACGCATGATGCAAACCAAAAGTATGCGTTGGCTGTTGGACCAATTTCTGTATTTAAAAAAAAGTCGATAGAAGCAAGTTACAAATGAATATTCCACTTTTCAAAATAGAAACTACCTCTACAACTATCCAAATTAATTGTGACGAAAGAGGTTCTGCAAATTCTGCCTAAACTTTTGATTTGTCGCTCTCCTAGGTGACCGGACAAGTCCATTATGCTGGTGAGGGAAGTGAGGAGGGAAAGCTAAAATAGATTACACTTAGGTAGCGTTGTGACAGATGGGCTCAGAGCTACGACGCAACCCAGCAGCCGACAGAAAATGCTTAATTACGCGACAATTGATGTTACGCGACAATTGATGTTTAATAACAAAGCTAACAAATAAAAGTTTATTAATTATAGTACGTACTCAATGACATTTTAATACAGTGAACGCTTTGAATTCCAGCCTTTTTAAGACCAATCAACGACAGTGCTGAAATTCCAGACTTTTTAAGGCCTTAAATTTAGTCCTTTAAAATCAAGACTTTTTAAGGAATTTAAGACTTATGCGAACCCTGGTTTTTGGCTCCTGTCAGTCGGGATATAGACTTGTCACAATGCAGATGACATAAGAAAATTTATAAAAAATTTGGAAAATAACCTTCATTCAATATTATGCCTAGGGGAGAATTGCGGTATCGCCAAGAAAGTGTGCACTAGTGTGAACAGCCACAGAGAAAGCTAGTTTTTAATTATTTTAAAATTTATTCTTTGTACCAAGTCGGTGCAAAGCAGTTAAATTCCGCAATACAAAGCAAACGTGCCCACTTATTTATCACAATGGTACATTAGGAATTTTAAAACATTCACCAAGGCAGTCTCCGGTCTGTTTTTTATAGGTTTTAGGCACACAAACAACAGTTTAGCCAGAAACAAGTGTGAATTAGCAAAGAGAAGGAAGTCATAACTCCAGAAACCTACCTTACATTAAAATAAGCCACTATAATGAACGTGGTACTAATTTATCTGGAATATGTTCAGTAATTTTGCAAAACCTATTTACCTCTTCGTCAATCCTGGGCAATACTGATAGGCATAAAATACGGCAATGAAGGGGTAAGGTGCAATCCACGCTTCGTCAACTTTACTAGCAATTGCAATTGAGCAGAGACGAGCACACCGGTCCGTAGCCATGCGGCGATCCTTTGACCCCCAGACTTGACCGAAGACCTGTTGGTTAAAAAATTACACAGCTTTACTATGAACGTCGGGGTGTGCGATACCTGGTTTTTCGACTAGATACAGATATTCGATTATTCTTAGTATCGGTATCGCGATACTGATACAGTTTTCAATGCTGATATTTTAATCGATACCGACATCTTTCGTACACAAGCTGAAAAATGATGGAATTCTGACAGATTGTCGATAGCAGTGTGGCAAAATCTGTAACGTTCTCCCAAAGTAATTTTCAGCAATTCACATTTTATTATATTACGATAAAAAATTGTTTACCATGAAATATCGGGGAAAAGATGAAAAAGACATGGAATTTTGTTAAGATTAGGACGTACAAATACTGTTAAAAGGAAGTATTTGGAATAAACTAACTCCAAAGGCCAAACGATATTATCTGTAGCGGCCTCTATTCCTTTATTACAGTTAACCTTCAGACAAAAATATTTCAGATGTCAATAACTTTCTTACTACATTAACAAATTTAAATTTAATGTAGTAAGGAGCTTTTCCTGGATCGTTTCAGTTTTATCCTTAACTATGAAACTCTTTTTCATTGATCAGGACACGGTTATATGGTTCTTGAACCTGAGTTTAGTTAATCCTCAAAACTGTGGCATTCTTTGTTTGTATGACAGATTAGTCAAGGGGCCGTTCAAGTATTACGTCATTAAGAAATTTGCCATTTTCAACCCCCTCCCCCTCGTCTTCAATTACTTGCCTCCCCTCTCTCCTCCAGTATTACATCATTTACGTCTAAGAAGGATGTTTTCCCTGTATATCAGTTTTCTGAGGACTTTTTTTTGCGTATCTCCACCCTATAAAATTTTGTTTTACTGGGGTAGCAGTGCTTATCAACTGCCCCCTCCCCCCCCCCCCCCCCATCAGCAATCCAGCAATCATCACCAGAAGGCGAACCCCCTTCTCCCTTCTTGATGACAATACTTGAACGGTCCCAACATGAAATCCATTGAATTGTAATACTACACAATTGACGCACACCAAAAATGGTTTCTAACAGCCTTTTAACAAATGGTTCCCTTAACAATTCTTTCTAACAATAAACCAGATTTTCGATCTGGTAAAAAAAAAAAGGCACACTCCGGGTTGTACTTGGTAATCACACAAAAGTTCATCAAATTTGTTTCAGTAGTCTTGGCGTGATACTGCAACACAGAAACCCCCAATGAGTTAAGGAGCTGCTCAATAAATAATAAAATATGCCTTAAATGCTGAGAATGACAGTAGTTGCTTTCTGTCAATGGCAAAATGCATGCAACAACAGATTTATTACCGTAAATCGTATTCAATGCCCACGTGAAGCTAAAATGCTTTAACAACATCATGAAATAAAGGATTTAGAGCCCACCTGTTAAATTAGTTTTTCTGCAGCAAACTTAAATAAAAACTTTACACATTGTAAAGCTGAGAGCTACGAAGTTCTTTTTTTTTTCTCACGCTAACAACAACGATCACCACCAAGGGGGCAAACTGCTCCCCCCTAACCAATAAATTGACATTTTTTAACCCAGTTTTCGACACAATAGTACCAGATGTACTCCGCAAGTTTCCACGGGAACACAATTTGCGAAAACGATCTCTGAAAATAAATACGAACATTTTCCACCACGTTTCACCACCCGGAAGTCACTGCCGACAACGCAGCTTCGTTTGTAAAAATGTAAAAACTTGGTATTTTCTTTTTTGGCATAAAGCCACAGTTTAGTGTGTGTTGGGGGCACATAATGGTTAGACAATAGCACTGCCATATTATTTATATGCTTTGAAACATTCAATCTCGTTGCTTGCTGTTTTTATTTTTGACTTGTTACGGCACAGGCCATGTTACGACGATTTTATTATAAAAACTTCAACCACCTTTAGCTTGACTGCTTCAGATTCACGGGGGGTTAATAATTTTAAACGTGTAAATAAACTAGTAGGCCTAACAGTTTAAGTTTTTTGGGCATAACGCATTTCAATGTTTACTTGCGGAAAACTACCGAACCAGCTCTCGCGATTTTCGTAGTTACGTTTTTTTATTATGCTCACTTCAATTATTAACATCCCAGCAACGATCCCTAGTCCACGGCAATTCAATCCACAGTATCCTTCTGTCAAATAAATTCAATTGTGCAGCTTCTACAGTTAACAAAACAATCCGTTGGTTTTCAAATTTGCCTTTGTTCCTTCAGTTTCAAACTTAGCATGGGAATTCTTGTTCACTACCGTCAATGAATTTGCACTGCTCTACCTGCCGAACGGCCCTCCACCAATCAGGATGCAGCATTTTCCCAAAATTTGGCGCTCAGCCATTCACAGCCGACTTCACCTCTTGCCTACAAACCCTTCCAGGGAGCTGTCAATCATGTTACATAGCAACAAGCCCAACCTCCAACTGACCATCTGTCACGCGCGACATCGTGACGTCACAACTATCGCAATAGTAAATGTTGCATTCCCTGGGGTCCGCGCGCCTACGTCAGCGGAACCACCTGTCGTCTGCGTTCCTTAGCCAAGCTCACAGACAAATTGCCGATTGTCGCTACTCCGGATCTGGGGATCGGGATGCCTCTCCACTGCCATGCCGGGAAGAAGGTAGTAGTTATGGATGTAACAGAACTAGTTGAAAATTTAACTTTTAGGACAAGATGTTCTAAATTTTATAGTTTAAAACTTTAAATTCGACTAGGCAATTTTTGCGATATGTAGATAGTTAGGCCATCGGCATTCTTGACCAAACCTCTCTGCATACTTTAGTGTTTAGGGACCACTTCCTAAAAACCCCTTTCTAAATATTAGCCACAGCGCTATTATTTATTTTTATTGTAACTAAATGGGTTAATCTAAAAAAGGGACTTCACCAAAATCACGTAAGGTATTACGGAAGCAGTCAGGCCTACTAGATGGAACTCTGATACTTACAGGTGGTAGGGTGTATTGATTACTGTAAAAACTAATAGCTACCTGTTTTTAAGTTACGTTCATGGATTTGAACATTTAAGACTTTGATACTTGTCAAAATTCAATGTAAACAAAAACTGTTTGCAATTGCCGATGTTTTAACTTAAAACACTTGACGTTTATTTAAACTTGCCTTGCTTTAATTGTAAAGCCTTCGAAGTTCACTTAACTTATTTCTGTAAAGTCCGATGTAAATATATTTTTGCATTTCATGTTTCATTAAAAACTACCAAGAGTTTTTATTTAACATTCGACTTCGTTTGATTAATAGCTAGTTTAAGGTTAGTCAATTTAACTGCCCTCTAAACCAGGATCGCTATTAAATCCTCCTGGTGGCAGCGATGATAGATAGATTATTGTAGTGATATTTTATATGCCCAGGCATAAGAGTTCCCTACCCCCAACATTGGGCCAGTAGAGAGCAGGCTATTTTGCGCAAAAAGTCAAAACAGTCACCATCATTACTTTGAACAACACCGGATGAGTACACCAGATGTCGGGGCTAGACTGAAAGTACCTTTAACAGGCAGTTAGCGCAGCTACAAACTGGTGGCAGTGGTGGGATCGCCTGGTGGTGCTCCTGCACACCTCCTACCATGCCATACTACTATAACCAGTTTCGAACTTTGAACAATTCTTCAAACTCGGCAGTTAAGTCACTAAAACTGCATCCTAGACACCCACAACCAACCTAAAAAGGTTGTAAGACGACAACGTCCGCCTTACAGTCACAGATAAGGCCCATCAGTACCCTTACCAGCTAGACGTCCGGAGACGGAAGGCGGGAGCCTCAACTTCATTAAAATTGAAACTACAGGCAAACTTGCAGAAGGTGAAGAAAAAACCATCTACACCCGGAGGATCCAGCCCAGAGGGATATGGAGCTCCAGTTTCCACGTCTTGGATAATTCAACCAGTGGTTTTGTGCCATTGTTCAGATTTCACCAAGAAGGACGTTCACTTCAGTGTTTCATTCAACTCCACGTTGACGGTGGGAGACGAGGATTGCCTGACTGCACAGCGATTGTGCTTTATGTAAAAAGGTTAGTGTACGCGAGATATGCTAGGTTGCCAAGCCATGTGTAGTTAGCCTATAATTTTTTTTAGTACGTATTTCATTCACTAGTGCTAGGGGTAATTTTTAATATGTTTATCGCACATGTAACTGGTTTTGGTTTATTTGAGAAAAGATTTAGTTCTTGCTCAGTTTAAACGTATATAATTAACTTCACGGCTGTGATTTAATTTTTTTTTCATTTAAAAACTGCTTACTTGAAAATAACCTAATTTGCAACATGGCTACTTTAGCCGATGTTATTCGGAATCTTCAGAATAAAGATTTAAAGAAAGCCTGCAACACGCTAGGCCTTACAGTTTCTGAAAAACGTCATGAAACTAAAGAAATTTTAGAAGGCACCTTTAATGATGAAAAATTCACTTTAGAGGAATTGTCTGATATATTAGCAACTGCTATAGACAGACGTGAAACAGCACCAATGGCAAACCGTGAACTTCTTTTGAAAGAAAGACAGGCCGATCTTAAAGCAGAAGAATTAAGATTAAGAGATGTTGAAGCGCAACCTGGAGACGCTCGTAGGGCCGAAGAAATAGCTGAAGCAGCTAGGGCTAGAGCTCATGAGCTTAGGATCGTAGACCAAAATTCTCAAACTAGCCAGCAGGCTAAGGAGTTAGAAAAACAAGCCAAAGAGCTTGAGTTAAAACGAGTAGCACAAGAAATGCTATTGGTTGAAAAGCAATTAGAACTTCGGAGGTTAACCAGTACTACAGGTACCATGTTAGCAAACAACCAAGACCAGTCGATAAGCCAGGAAAAATAGCTGACATTATTAGAATTGTTAACATATTGGGTCCAAAATCCGAAATCAATTCTTTCTTACAGTGTTCGAGCGCACGATGGAAATGCAACGCATTTCAGTCATGCAACGAAATGACTGGGTAGTGGGTTTACAGCCACTAATGGGGACCTATTAGTCAAAGTGCGTTTACAATTAAATGCAGAAGATATGCATAATTATGAAGTCTTAAAAATGCATCTTTTGGCCCGTTTTGTGCAAACTAAAGACTCAGTTCAGGTGCAATTCAGAGCCTTAGAAAAAGACCTAGAAATGCAGTTCCACGAATTTGCATTCGAACTTCAAACCTTGTTTACCCGATGGATGTCGTTGGCAGAAGTTAAGTCAAATTACAATAACTTAATGATATTTTAATGGAACAATTTTTGAAGGTATGTCCAATAGGCCTATGTAAATGGTTACCCGACCAGCAGAAATTAGGCACATTAGAAGCTTCTAAACTTTGTGACGAGTGGACCACTCGAAAGAAACAGATCTCAGTTGAGACTGCTCAAAAAACTGGCAAGGTGCAAACAGCCGCACAGCCAAACGGCCAGGCGTCAAAAGCCAATGGCAATGCCCGTGGGGGCAATCGACCTACAGCTAAGCCAGCTGGCACTACAGCAACTGCAGATCCCACTAGTGGGGACTCTGCTACTTCAAACTCTACAGATCCCAACCGGGAATTTGATAGGCCTAGAAGACAAAGGCCTAACAACATCACTTGCTATTTTTGTAAAAGGCCCGGGCACATGCTCAAAGAATGCCGTGCTCGTATAGCTCATGAAGCTGCTCAAACAACCAAAGAGTCTTAACTGTAATTTTGTTGGCCGTAGCCCTCCAGAATTAGTTTTGAGTAAACATATTCACGATGGGAAGTGAATGGGACAAAGTGTTTAGTTTTAAGGGACACAGGTTCCACGGACAACGTCTTTTCTTGTGACTTTGTAAAACCAGACCAGTTTACTGGCGAGTACGTACATTGTCACAACGCACTTACTGAACAAACAACTGCCCACGCTATTGCGCAGATTGAGGCACAAACACCTTTCGGGCCTCTAATTACAGATGCCCTAGTAACTGACCACATGGGCCCACACTTTTAAATGTTGTTGGGGGTCCCATGCCAGACTGTTCTGGAAGAGAGAGGTCTACCCTTGTTAACTCCTCTAGTAAACGCAATCACACGTTCACAGACTTGTGCTGACTTGCAGCTTCCGATCTCTAGACCACAATATTGCGAGATCGATTCCGACTCAGACTTGAGTGATTCTAGTGTAGACAGGGAATCGTGTGTGACCACCTCCACCAGCAGTGAAGGATTGTTAGTCCCAAACGAGACTCATTGGACAATGTAGTGTTAGGGCCCCAATTTAATCAATTCTCGCAATTACTTAGTTTGGACAAAACCGAGTTCGCAAAACTCCAGCAAAATTGCCCCACACTTAAACGGTGCTGGGAAACATCTAAACTGCCAACAGAGCAGCAAGATGACAACAAACGTTTCTTTGTCAAAAAAGGCCTTTTTCGTAAGCCCTTACAAGCACTAGGAAAGCCGCCAATCGAGAAGCAACTAGTGCTACTCCAGGAGTGTTGTGAATCGGTGTTAGACACAGCACATGCAAATGCATGGGCTGGCCATCTCGGCCGAGCAAAAACTAAGGACCGTGTCCTAACTCATTTCTATTGGCCTCACTGCTTTAGCAATATAGAAACATACATTCACACGTCTTACATGTAGAAGACTGGCAAAACAGGCCAGAAGTTCACAGCACCCATGGTACTAGTCCCTATGGATGGTGAACCTTTCAATCGATACATTACTGATATCGTAGGACCAATAAAACCTACAAGCAAAGCTGGCTACAAGTACATACTATCCTTGTTAGACCCAGCCATGAAGTTTCCCGAAGCTGTCCCTTTAATAGAGGCAAAACACCCAGTCGGTAGTCAACGCCCTACTCAAAATTTTCTCGAGGTTAGGCTTCCCCTCCGAACTTCAATTGGATCTAAGCTCGTGTTTTGTGTCAGAATTGATGACATTATTTTTGGAAAAATGCAGAATCAAGTGCATTAACTGAAGTTTTAATCACCCGCAGTCGAACAGCGTCGAACGCCTGCATCGCACGCTCAAGGCTGTGCTTCGCTCGGTCTGTCATGAGCATCCTGACGACTGGGAACGTTGTTTGCCAGGGGCAATGTTTGCTTTGCGGACGGCTCGCCATGAGAGCACGGGTTTCACACCCTCAGAATTGGTTTATGGCAGGATCATAAAAGGGCCACTTGACTTAAGAGTCAGTGGGTAGAACTGGACGTACATCCGACAGTTCTAAAGTACATTTTAGACTTGTTACAGCGTTTCAAGTATTCCCGTGAATTAGCACAGGAAAATGTCCAAAAATGGGCAACTTAAAAATAAAAACTATTATGATTACAAAGCCACTGAGCGCAAATTTAAAGAAGGTGATAAAGTGCTCATCTTAAAGCCCTCACGTGCCAACAAACGACATCTATTGGGATGGTCCATGCAAAGTTTTAAAGAGGATTTCAGACACCAATTATGTCGTAAAAAAATCCTATGGTACCCAGAAAGAAACTGTTTACCATGTGAACTTGTTAAAGCCCTACTTTTCCCGGGAAGGCGCGAGCAATTTGGTAAGACAAAGCTGGCGACAGCCATTTGTCAAGTCATGGGTCTTTTCAAAAAAACTGGCGATTTAAGTGAATCACTAAAAGCTAATTTAATTAAAGTGTTCGATCAAGTAAACGGTGTGTTTTCAACCCTACCAGGTGTACTGATCTCGTCACACATGACGTTATACTTATTGACGCTAATGTCAAACCCTGCAAATACTACCGTCACACCAAATTTGAGCGTGACTTAATCGTAACTGAAATTAAGCGCATGCTTGACTTAGGTCTGATCGTAGAAACAGACCCTCTTCATGGTAGACCCATGATAATCGTCCAAGAGGAGGACGCTAGTCCACGTCCGGTAGCAGACTACAGTGAACTAAATAATAACACCGTTACGATAGATTATCCAATCCCTAACATCGAAGAATGTATAGAGCATGCCGCACGCTGGAAGTTTATTTCAATTTTTGATTTAAACAGGGGTTTCTGGCAGGTCAGGCTTACACCTGAAGCTTCACAAGCTGCCACAATCACAACACCCATAGGGAAGTATGCCCCTTTAATGATGAACATGGGCATGAAGAATGCGCCATTTTGCTACCAAAAGCTTATGAACGGGGTGACCAGAGGCTTGGAAGAATTCGTCACTCCTTTTCAGGACGACACTGCAGTTGGTGCAGAACCTGGGAACAACTTTTGAATAACATTTATTTATTCCTCTCTGCTTTCAAGAAGGCCGGGCTTACGGTTAACGCCAAAAAGTCGCAGGTCGCTTGCAGCAAAGCTACCTTTCTCGGCCACAAGATCGGAAATGGTTCCCGAACGCCATCGGAAGTGAAGGTCTTGGCCGTGCAAAAATTCACACGACCACAGACGAAAAAGGATGTCCGTTCCTTTTTGGGCCTAGTGGCCTACCAGCACTACATCGAAGGCTACTCGCAAATCTGTTCTAGCCTAACAGATTCTCTCAAGAAAGACGCTCCAGACCCGATTTTGTGGGATGAAAGCAAACAAGTAGCTTTTGACACCTTAAAGAAAGCTTTAGTGTTTTACCCTGTACTTAGGGCTTCCGATTTCTCTCAAACCTTCATCCTGCAGTGCGACTGTTCCGACAGGGGTATGGTGTCGTCCTCTCCCAAGTGTTGGATGGTGACGAGCACCCATGTCTGTATGTCTCCCGGAAACTCACTGCCAGGGAGCAAAATTATGGCACCACAGAAAAGAATGTACGTGTTTGGTTTGGGCTGTTGCCAAACTGCGTCCGTACATTTATGGCACTAAGTTTATAATTGAACCGGATCACAATCCATTGCAATGGCTCAAACAGATGTCCGGTAAAAATCCCAGACTTCTGAGGCGGTTGTTTGACTTTGCAAGATTACGAGTATTCTGTAAAATACAAACCAGGCAAATGGCATCGTAACGCAGATACCTTAAGTAGGTACTTTGTTTAGCATAACATCTTTGTTTCAGTTAAGAAAAAAATCATTTTCTGAAATGCACCGTTTCCTTTTTAAAATTAAAACGGTGTTTTTTTTATTTAAAATTTGTTAAGGGGTTTGTTGTGAGGGCGACCCTACTTAAAGAAACTCTCAGCTTTTCCCGTTTCAGAAATTTACGCCAAAATTTTAAGAGCCAATGATTTTTCTTCCTATAGCCTACAACCTTTCTCTGTGTGAGAAATAGGCCATAGGAATTAAACGACTCATGTTCAAATATTCATTCGGAATATCTACGAGGGATCTTGGACCCGATTTCCCCTTCTTTAAGTTTTCATGAAACATTTTCTTTAAAAATATGTCTGTCTCACCTCTGGGGGCAAAGGGTTAACCCTGTCTTAAAAGAAAGTTGTTGGGTATTATCTATAAAACCTCCCAGTGTTACTTGTGTACTTAGATTGCATGGCTTGGCAGTATTTTTAGGCGTATCTTGCGTACACTAATCTTTGTTTTCAGGCATGTTGATGGGAGGCAACAGCCAACAGGCCACCCATGCAACATTCTCCCTGTGGGGGCATGTAACGCTGAGAGCTACGAAGCTCTTTTTTTTCTCACGCTAAAAACAGCGATCACCACCAAGGGGGCAAACTACTAACCCCAACCAAAAATTCACATTTTTGAACCCAGATTTCGACACAATACAGCCAGATGTACTCCGCAAGTTTCCACGAGAACACAATTTGCGAAAACGATCTCTGAAAATAAATATGAACATTTTCCACCACGTTCGTTTCACCACCCGGAAGTCACTGCCGACAACGCAGCTTCGTTTGTAAAAATGTAAAAACTTGGTATTTTCTTTTTTGCCATAAAGCCACAGTTTAGTGTGTGTTAGGGGGCACATATGGTTAGACAATTGCACTGCCATATTATTTATGTACTTTGAAACATTCAATCTCGTTGCTTGCCGTTTTTGACTTGTTGTGGCACACGCCACGTTGCGACGATTTTATTATGAAAACTTCAACCACCTTTAGGTTGACTGGTTCAGATTCACGGGGGGTTAATAACTTTAAACGTGTAAATATACTAGTAACAGTTTGAGCCTTGCCAGCCAAACCTGAGATGCAGACAGGGGCCAAATAGACCTACTTATTCAATTTTTCTGCTGCTACGACATTTTAACTTGGTTAAACTTACTGTTGTCACAAGAAGACGACTCATTCTACACCGGTTTTCTTGCAAATATCATGCATTCATAAGCACCCCGTCTCGTGTTACAAAAACACGATATTTACTTCCCCAACAATCGGCGTTAAGGTTTCGTTCGACTGTCAAACTTTGTTACATTATAAAAAACACATTTTAAATGTTTACTTACGGAAAACTACCGAACCAGCACTCACGATTTTCGTAGTTACGTTTTTTTATTATGCTCATTTCGATTTATTAGCATCCCAGCAACGACCCCTAGTCCACGGCAATTCAATCCACAGTATCCTTCTGTCAAATAAATTCAGTTGTACAGCTTCTACAGTTAACAAAAAATCCGTTGGTTTTCAAATTTGCCTTTGTCCCTTCGGTTTCAAACTAGCATGGGAATCCTTGTTCACTACCATCGATGCATTTGTGCTGCTCTACCTGCCGAACGGCCCTCCGCCAATCAAGATGCAGCATTTTCCCAAAATTTGGCGCTCAGCCACATTCACAGCCGACTTCACCTCTTGCCTGCAAACCCTTCCGGGGAGCTGTCAACACGTTGCATAGCAACAAGCTCAACCTCCAGCTGACCATCTGTCACACGCGCCAACGTGACGTCACAACTATCGCAATACTAAATGTCGCATTCCCTGGGGTCCGCGCGCCTACGTCAGCAGAGCCACCTGGTTGCTATATAAACAAAAGTCGCGTTTGTTCCTTAGCCAAGTTCACAGACAAATTGCCGATTGTCGCTACTCCGGATCTGGGGATCAGGATGCTTCTCCACTGCCAAGCCGGGCAGAAGGTGTAGTTGTTATGGACGAACAGAATTGGTTAACTTTTTGAAAATTTAACTTTTAGGACAAGATATTCTAAATTTTATAGTTTAAAACTTTAAATCCGACTAGGCAATTTTCGCGATATGTAGATAGTTAGGCCATCGGCATTCTTGACCAAACCTCTCTGCATACTTAAGTGTTTAGGGACCACTTCCTAAAAACCCCTTTCTAAATATTAGCCACAGCGCTATTATTTATTTTTATTTTAACTAAATGGGTTATCTAAAAAAGGGACTTCACCAAAATCACGTAAGGTATTACTGAAGCAGTCAGGCCTTCTAGATGGAACTCTGATACTTACAGGTGGTAGGGTGTATTGATTACTGTAAAAACTAATAGCTACATGTTTTTAAGTAACGTTCATGGATTTGAACTTTTAAGACTTTGATACTTGTCAAAATTCAATGTAAACAAAATCTGTTTGCAACTGCCGATGTTTTAACTTAAAACACTTGACGTTTATTTAAACTTGCCTTGCTTTAATTGTAAAGCCTTCGACGTTCACTGAACTTATTTTTGTAAAGTCCAATGTAAATATATTTTTGCATTTCATGTTTCATTAAAAACTATCAAGAGTTTTTATTTAACATTCGACTTCGTTTGATTAATAGCTAGTTTAAGGTTAGTCAATTTAACTGCCCTCTAAACCAGGATCGCTATTAAATCCCACCTGGTGGCAGCGATGATAGATAAGATTATTGTAGTGATATTTTATATACCCAGAAGAGTTCCCTACCCCCAACATCAGGCTGGTAGAGAGCAGGCTATTTTGCGCAAAAGTCAAAACAGTCACCGTCATTACTTTAACAACGCCGGATGAGTACACCAGATGTTGGGCTAGACTGAAAGCACCTTTAACAGGCAGTTAGCGTCGCTACAACATTATTGTCGTCATTTTCCGGAAGGTTACTCCACTCATTCCAGGATAAAACATGAGCGATCGCGTCTAAGCGAGTAGTCAAGTAGTAGAAATTAGTTTTAACTGGGCATTATGTTAGATTTTGGAGGAGTGATGATCTAATAAACTAAAATTGTGAATAAATGAGAATACAGGCATTGCGTTTTCGCTACACAGAATCTAGATCACATGTGTGAATGACTGCATGGAACCAAAGCACAATCGTTCTTAATCAAGAGTTGCACTGGATAGGCCTATCACAAAGGTTTGTCTGGTTAGATATATGTTTTAACTAGGAATCATGTTGGATTTTGGAGGAATGACCACCTAATAACCTAAATTTGTAAATAAAAACATTTTGTTGATCGTAGATTGAAACCAGATCACAACGTGAACGATCCCCATAATCGCCAACTTCTCTGTGATGGGGTAAACTCCCTCCATGGAGAGAAGTAAGGTTAGAAACGTAAAATACCAGGTGGAGGCCTGGTTAATTTTAGTTTTTGTTGCCTATCAGAAACATACATTACCTGTTTTTCTAGCAGTTCTTTCCTTTTGGAGCTCTCAACCCTTAGATATGAAAGTTGGCTTCCCTGTCGTGCTCATAGCTCCCTTTACTGGGCATGCGCTGGCCTCTATATAAGCAGCCGAGTCGGATCTTGCTTCATTCTTTCTTCCTCTACATAGACCTGGGTCACAGAGAGGGGAGCACGGGCGGGTAGAGGTAACGTATGTTTTCGTATAGGCAAAAAACCTAAATCAACCAGGCCTCACGCTGTTATTTTATTTGCCATGAAAACAAACATTACCTGGTTTTCTAGCAGACTGTCAGACTTTGTCACATGGTGGAGGGACCAAGGACTGCTAGTACCCGTGCTACGAGTCGGCGGTCCCAGAGTCATCAGACCCTGTGAAGCGTAAGCTGTCCATTAGAGAGTCATGCAGGAGATCAGAATAGACTGGCACCGAAGAACACGGAGGCAGTGGCGGTCGCTGGCAGACCGGTGTTTATAAGAAGGGGCCGTGTCGAAGCATGGGAAGAAGGAGGGGTCATGTACGGCACTTGGCTACAGACGGCGGAATCACACTGGAGAAGCGACAAGGACCGAGGATGGCGCCTCCCGAGGAAGACCAAACATTGGTAAAGGTCCAATAGGAAGAGATTGGTGATTGGTCGACATTGGGGTGCCGGCCACAGGTGACCGTGAATGGCGCCTCACGGGAGGCTGACAGCTATAGGAGACCATATGTAGCGGGCCAGGCGTCCGCGGTCGCGAGGTGGTCGCCCTGGTACAGTGTGTTGACTAGAAATGATCAGTATTTAGAGGGTTTAGAGTGCAGATGAGTTAGATAGTCATGGAAGGTGGCTTTTTCCCCCTGGCTGTGCTGAAGTATCAACGAGGCAACAGCCAAGTTTAAAACATAACGAAACGATGGCCAAGTGAAGACGTCTGCAACGAAAATGAAGGGGCCAGGAATGCGGGGGAGATCGAGATCGTTGCGACAAACGAGAGACGATGCGGAAACAATGGGCAACCGAAGCAGTGAAATCATCCTGTAGAGATCAAGGAGACCCGATAAGGAGGTTGGCAGAATAGGTTGTGATCCGACTGGAAGCTCGGTCTATGCAGGGCAGTGAATAAGGCGCTTCCCTGGACATCCAGGCAGTCGGTTGCCACGTGTTGATTTACTGCTTCCGGAAACGCTGGGGTTCCTGTCGCGATGACGTGGGACGGAGAGAAATGATCCACAAGAAAACCGTGAGGAAGGGACCGCAGAGGCAACCGGTGTTGATAGTGCCGTGATTGAAGGAAACAGTGCCGGTCCGTGGATTGAGTCTGGTTTAAACCACGCGTGAGTAGACGGAGGAGACCGCATGGGCTCGTCCCTCATTGCAGGAAGTGGAACGACCGGCAGAACCAAGAAGGTGTGACTAGACATGGTAGATGAAGACCGGTAAAACCAGGTATTGAAGTCATAGGCCGGTCACTGTCGCGGGGACAGCAGTCCCGGGAGACGACCAGTAACACGGTAGAACGGAGGCTGGCCGAAGAGACAGAATGGCATGCAAGGCGTTACATAGATCCAGGGCCGCTGTCTTGTATGATGGACCTTGGAAACAAGGGCCAGCGTCAGCGTGTAGAAAACGTCAGGAGACCACTTCTGATCAGGCGTTGTGATAGATTGTACCTTGAAGGACCGTCGGTCGGAGCGACCGCGGGTATGCCCAGGTTGGCTGCCAAGTGGATCTTCGGTCGAAGCGACTGTGATAGCAGAAGGCGAAGGAAGTGTTGAAGTACACTACGGCCACGAAAGGACGTGGGTAGGTTCAGGCGTATCTCCACATATCTTGCCATGTGTAGCGGTCGCTGCAACTCTTTGAGAGTGAGATGAGGAGTTAGATCCACTCGCGGGATAAGAGTGTGAAATAGTGGTTGAGGTCGTTCAAACGAAGGGGAAGCATTACGGTCTCCGAACGGTCGTAAAACTGAAGTAAACGCAGGGAGACGACGGATGCCGAAGCGGTATCGGGGCCGTAGGAAAGGCAGTTGGGGACCGAGGTAGAAATGGGAGATGTCATCGCTTCGGTATTCGGTATGTGCCAAAGAGACTAGGCCCAACGGGGCCCAGAGCGGCACAGTTGATAAATACCAGTTCATCAATTGTATGATGCTGGTCGGGTTGGAGGTCCTGGGAAAGTAGAGGAGCCTAGTGGAGGTTGTGATGGCCCCCCCCCCCCCCCCATTATTTCGAATGCAGTTGCGGACCCCGTGGACGTCCCTAGCAGATCCAAGGGCCTGGGAGGGGACCGTGGACCGAGGTAGGAGAGAACGACGAGTCGTGTAGAGTTTCGCAATGGAAATGGAGGGAATCAGTTGCAACAGCCGGATTTGTAACAAAAGGAAACCGGCGACCGAAGGTAGGGATTGCCGGTGTTGCAGTGCACCCTTGCAATCTTCTTGGGTGTCCCTGGCAGACCCAAAGGTCAGGAGGGAGACTGTAGAGCGAGGTCCAAGGGGACCATGGACCGAAGCTTAAGGAATTGTGGATTCAAGGACCGAAAGGAGGACCCAAGAAGACAACAGCTGCGGTCTGCATGATCTTTGTCAGCACATCCAAGTTCGTGGACTGAGGTTCGAGGAGACCTTGAGTCGAGGCAGAAGGGGTCAATTGGTAGACACCATGGTGACCCTACCAAAAGAACCACTTGACAACAACCGAAAGGCTAGGGACTGAAGAATGTGAATGCTGAATAGCAGAGTGGTTGAAGTGATGTAGTCAAGGACTGCAAAGGATGGTGGCAGGCGACAGAAGACAATGGTCACAGCAACCCACACAGCACCCGAGAAAGGTAAGTCAGAGTGGTCTTGTCTTCGGGAGACAGGAGAGTTTTATAGATGTAGTTGTAAATAACATAGCTTGAACTAGCAGCCGCATCAAAGTTTGCGCTGAAGGGAGGAAAGGCGAACATAGTGTACCAAAGAAAGGTGAGGGCTTGAACGGCAGAGCAGTCTCGTCTTCTCGTAGATGTGGTTAGAAACGCCAGATCTTGAAGTGGCAACTGTATTGTGAAGTTTGCACAGAAGGGAGGAAAGGCTACCGTAGTGCACTCAAGAAAGGTGAGGCCGTGAACAGCAGAGCGGTCTTGTCTTTTGGAAGTCTTGTAAGTGTGGTTGTAAATAACACATCTTGAAGTAGTAGCTGCATTGAAGTGTGCACTGAAAGGAAGAAAGGCGACCGTAGTACACTGAAAAAAGGTTATGGCTTGAATAGCAGAGCAGTCTTGTGTTTGGGAGACAAGAGACAGGAGAGTCTCGTAGTTGTAGTTGTAAACTACAGGGCTTGAGGTAGTGGCTGCATCATTGTTTGCACTGAAGGGAAGAAAAACGATGAACGTGTCAGTGGCGCAGCAGACGGGTGAACAGCAGAAGGCGGTCCCCCAAATAAAGAAGGAGGGACCGGGGGGGTCCCCAAGCGCCGGTCTTCGGTGGTCTCCAAGCATTTCCTAGCAGTAGGCGGCTGCTTGGTAGCCTGGCCGGTTGTTCGTGCTGTCTTACTTATCAGTTGGAGTGTCCATAAGGAGACAAGTGAACAGCAGACCGTAGTCCCCCAATTGAAGGAGGGAGGAGACCGGAGCCGAGTGTCGGTCTCCTGTCTCCAACCGCCGATTTCCTAGCAGTAGGCGGCTGCCTGGTTGCCTGGCCGGTCATTTGTGCCGTTTTACTTTTCAGTTAGAGTGTCCATAAGAAGACAAGTGAACAGCAGACCGTGGTCCCCCAATTGAGGGAGGGGGAGGCCGGAGCCGAGTGTCCTGACCGCAGCCTAGAGACCTGGGCGCTGGTTGCAATCCTGGTTGCTCGTGCCGTCGTCTTCGTTGTTGGCGAGTTCATAAAAAGACAGGCAAACAGACACAGGTGTGCATTCGCAGAGGTAGGCGATCGCCTGGCAGTCTAGTCTCCTGAAAGCCAGTGAGCCGGTCTCCCTGTCGCTCGTGCTGTAGTTCATGGACGCACGGCCTCCACCCGTAGCTAGCAGCTCGGCCTCCTGTGCTGTAGTGCACGGACGCATGAGCGCCTGGACGTAGAAGTACTGTAGAACCGAAAATTCGGTTCAAGGGAGACCGGGCCAAAGCCCAACTGACGGTTCTCTTCGGTGACCGACTGGCTGACGCCTGAAAACGGTCCGAACAACAGTAAAAATGGTCCAAGGGAGAGCTGGAGGTGGCAACCACACGTGGTGGTGCCCTAGGAAAAAAGAATGAAGCAAGGTTCGACTTAGCTGATTATACATAGGCCCGCGCATGCGCAGTAAAGAGAGCTACGAGCACGACAGGGAATCCAACTTTCATCGCTAGGTGTTGACAGCTCCAAAAGATGAAACTGCTAGAAAAACAGGTAATGGTTGTTTTTGTGCCAATAAAAAATAGGTTATGCTTTTTTTAAAGCCTACCTGTAACTTAAGGGACAAAATGATGTTTACTACCGAACACGGTCATTTCTAGTTAGCGCCACTTTGAACCAAAAGCTGTATGTCGATTTAGTCTAACAGAATCCAACTTGAACTTAATTGAGCTTATTTTTTAAAAGCAATTTTGGTGGCCTGCTCAAGTAGAAGATTCTGGTTTTAAGAAGTTTCAACTTATTTTGACCTCCAACACGTGGCCAACGCATTCACTTGAAAATAAATCTCACAAATGCTGTCGTTGGGCAATTAATTGCCGATCGCCCCGTGAAATTTTCTTACCGCCTGTCTTCAAATAATGGTGGTTCCTTTGGTGCATAAAAAAAGACTGCAGACTTTTTAATTTTTTATTGACCTGTACACCGATTTACAGCTAGGAACGAAGAGGATCCACATGGTTTTCTACTGCAAGTAGCCGGTGTACTTGAGCTACACTGTGCACACAGTGTGCTCGTGCGGCAAGAACAATAAATAGCACAGACTCACAGCAATGCCTTTAATTACCTGGTGTAGAACTAACTAACCTTGCACCAATTCAAGGAGTACTAAAACACAAACAATGCGCTAATAAAAAGCACCAAGAAACAGCATCCATAAACAGACAGCAAGCCACTAACATATTCTGTTTCAATAACCACCGTTCTTATAGGGATTTTCAAGTTAATTTAATGCAAACTACTCTCATAAACTTTAAGTGTCAATACTACTAAATGATACGTGTCACAAATCTACGACGATATATGCTACGGAAACTCATTTTCTATTCTAAAACCTTTTGTTCTTTTGGTACTAACATTTTTTTAAGCCAATGATACATTTTCGATGACTTTCATACTTCATTAATACTGTCTGATTTTGATATCAACTTTTGATTTACAATACCACTACCGATACCAAGAAAGTATCGATATCAGTATTGAATTCGATAGTATTGCACACCCATGATAAACATAACATCTGGTGTGCCAAGACCGGTATCATTTCAAGGGATCAAATGGCACTAAAGTTGCATAAGATTTAAATATTTACACTAAGGGTGAAATGCTCAGATGAACCAACTGAAAACTATGCCGAACTGCAGTGTCACTTTTTACCCCGAGAGCGGAGGTACAGTTGTCAAACCTTGAACACTGCTTCATTTGGTAGCTTACTAAGTGTAAACTGTAACCTGCCTTGGGTACAGCGACACTTAATTCCAAGTAGTCAAAAATTGCAATTTAATAATTTAGTTATGTCAACGTTAAGCCCAAATCAAGAAAAGAAATATTTTAAGTGTCTTTTAACTTGGGATGTGCAAAACTCGAAATTTCGAGTCGAGTTCGAGTTTGACACCGTTGTGTAAACTCGACTCGATCCTAAAACTTTAAACTCGAAATTTTCGAGTTCCGAGTTTTACGGAGCATCGCGATGGGAATCTCGTTACTCCTTTTCGCTTTTGTCAGTTAGTCCGAGACGTCCTCACTCCTACAACCTTTAGTTTGGGACAGAGAAGACTATGTTGAGTGTTACAAAAAATAGTCATAATATCTTCAACAAATTGCAACAAAACTTACCACATTTATTTAAGTTTTGTAGAAAAAATGCTTATAAACTGTGGAATATTTCATTGTAGTTATATAATGACTGTCGTGTGGGTAGTGTTTTTGATACAGGAAAAACTAATTTATTTGGTTCAGCGTTTGCGTGGTTCCCACCAAAATACTGAAAGAATTTCCCCCGAGTTTTCCAGGTTTTCAGAGTAGTTGAGGTTAATTTTCAAGTTATTTACCGTAATTTTTGGAAGGAAATTTTTTTCGCAGATGGGTTAACAGTTTTACTTGTTTCTAGGGCTAACATGTTGCAAGAAATCAGGTCTATTTATTGAACTTTTAGGTTTCAGCACAAAAGTATTAAGATATAATTTTTACCACAATGTCTTAACATACTGTGTTTAATGCACTTTGGCCTTGGCCCAAAAACCTGGCTTTGCTTTTCTCCCGGAGTTTTCCAGGCTTCTTTGTGAAAAATCATAGAATTCCCCGAGTTATGGTTTGTAAGACCATACTCAAAACTCGAACTCGACTCGAAACTCGATACTCAACCCCCAATTCGACTCGAACTCGACTCGAAAAAGTTGTGATCGCACACCCCTACTTTTAACATCATGTTTTGTAACGGTTACCAAAACTAGGCAAAACAAAAATTACCACTGGCCCTAAATATCTGAACCTACTGGGACCGGGAGGTGCTAGGATAATGCAGTGTACCTAGATATTTTTTATGAGTAAGCTTTTGTGTTGGTGGCTGATTTAAATCACTATTTAAAGCAACAACAAATATCATCTTGATGTAAATAAATTTGGCTTAAAAACATTCTTTAAAATCACAATTCAGACAATTTAAAAAACTGATCTAAAAAAAAAAAAAAAAAAAAAAAAAAAGAGTATTTTTCCGGCCTTCCTGTCAGACCGGCTGAAAACGGTTTCTATTGCCTAATACGAAACCTGTGAATTTTAGCATTCTTCCCCAAAGTATGCTTTACCCTAGAGGATGGAAAAGAAGACAGGTGGCCAGCTCCGTAACCCTCCCTGCTCACGCGCGTGTGTGCAGTGCCTCCATATAGACAATAACTCAGGTCGATTGTTATCTGTTTTCCTCTCGATTTGTCAGGTGGTGACTCAAGAGGGGAGGTAGGGCGGGTGAAGGTATTGTATATTTCCTATTAGGCAATAGAAACGATTTTCAGCTGGCATGACAGGAGGGCCGGCAAAATACTCTTTTATTGCGTTCGGAAATATACAATACCTGTTAATTTTATCATTCACTCAGACTTCGTCAAAGCAGGTGGCGGGCACCGCCTGACAGGACGCCCTACGGTTACGAGCTGGTTCTCACCCCATGGCAGAACCGGGAAGTTAGAATTGAAGGTTGGGTGGCGGTTCAGAAAAAGGCGAACAGGATTGAAGAGACGGTGGGGGTAATGAGGGTTTGATTCGATTACCTGGTTTGGAGTCTTCATGGGTGTGTAGCACTCGTGAAGTGGATGAAGTCGTGAAGTTGGTATCTTCTTTGTAATAGAATGATGATGATGCACAATGATGGATCTTGCAATTTTGAGGTTAGTATGTCGGATGTCAAAGTATGTAGAGAGTGAAGTTGAGGTTGTTGCAGTTGAGGCCCATTATGATTTTGATTTCACGTTACATGAGACAGTTAAACACACACACTTTTTTTTTTTTGAAGTTGATGTTGGAACAAGGGTTTTCCAGGGTGGGCATGTAAGTACACTTTGGAGAAGCTTTGTTCCGGGCCAAGCTGTGATTTCCAGAGATGTTGGGAAGCAGGTGATTTAGTTTTCGGGATTTCTTGGGAAAAAGGTGAAGGCGTATCCTTTGGTGTGGGAGCGACAAGTTGCGCAGGGTAGGCGACGTGTTCTAATGTCCGATACCTTAACCATGTTTGGTGTGGCAGGCTCAAAGGTTAGGCAGTTGTCAAATTGCCAAATCTGTCGTGAATGAAGGTTTCTTCTGGTATGGCACGGTTGCCGTTGATCCACAAAATCGTTGTCTTGTCGTGGGAGACAGTTATGAGGGGTGGGCTGACTAGAGCTATCGCGGGGCACAACACAGGTTAGCTTGGTTTGGTGTGTGTCGGAATCGGTTTTGTTGATAAGTTGCGTTATAGTTTTTGTTGCAGATTTTCTTCGTTTCGGGTGGCGTGGATCTTTGGGAAAGTACGGAAGGTCTTGGAGAAAAACTGTAGGCTGGACATCTGGATGATGATAAGATGCAGCGATTGAAGGAGCCAATCTCGTTTAGGGATCGACCGATACAGAAAAATACCGATCCGATCCGATACCGATTTTCCCCTTACACGCCGATCCGATACAGATCCGATACACCGATACAGATATACCGATACCGATTTAAAAAAAAAAGTCAATGGGTCAGAAAGTCAAACGCATACTTCATCATTATGAAACTGGTGTGCAAGAAAATTAAATTTCTAATTTTTTTTTCTCAGTGGTGGCAGATCCGTAAATGTACCTTCGACTGTAAAAAAAATAACCCAGAGTACACTGCAGATAGGCCTGATTCTGGCAATGCACACACGTTGAATTCATTAAGCTGCTGTGCAGATGATGTCATGGGATACAAGTGATGCAATACAAGAAAGGTTTCTCACAAGTTAGGTGTGAGTAACCAGCGTGCACGGAAGTTGGTCGTATCGGCTAAAATATCGGTAAATAAACACCGATACAGATCCGATACCGATACACAAAAAATACCGATAATATCTGTAAATACCGATACCGATTTTTATGTCGGTCTATCCCTAATCTCGTTGTGTGGAGATCGAGAATGGTGAGATTTTCTTTTGGGCAATGTTCACTTGGTCTAGTGTGAGGCGTAACCTGGCAAGCTTTTGCTTTAGTTTGTGATGTCCGGCCATGAGTCGCTTCGGAATCGGCCAACTTAGAGAGAAGTTGTTGGTGAGTTTTTACACATAGTCAGTTATGGGCTGAATGTTGCTATGAAGTTGCGTTACACAATTCTTTGGTAGGTGAAGATTCATTTTCACTTGTTTTTGTAGGACAGCGTGGTCCGAGAAATCAAGTTGATCAGTTCGGATTTCGTTCGAAAATTCAGGGTGGTCGAGTCCAAATGGTAGGAAAGTGAGTTCAGCGCGGTGACAGTTGTCTGACATTCTCTTCGATTTCCGGAAGATTAGGTTGTTGGGTGGATTTGTGTGCAGATTGGCCTGTTGGTTTGAGGAGGTTTTTCGTCGATGCGGCTTGTGGAATGGAATCATGAGTTGATGGTTTTGATGATGTAATTCGACGATGAGGTGGCTGTGGTTGATGATGAAGAACGTGTTTTGGGTCTTGGAGGTGATTGGAGAGCTTGACCCAATTGTTGGTAGTTTTGGGTCCACGTTGGACTCACTGGATGTGGCGAGAGTACATGGGGGTTGTTTCAGTGCACTGTGGCTTGAGAAGCGTATTTTCCAGGTGTGTGTGTGTGTGTAGGCCCCCCCCCCCACACAACAGCAGTTGGTTTGGCCCCAGATTTCAGTTGGTTCTCATTTTCTTTTCATTTAGTTTTTGAAGGCGTTTCCGTGTGGCAAGGTACTTGCTTTGAATTAGTATACCCAAGTGTCTCTATCTATTGTAGCACATACAGTACATTTGCGTAAATGATAATCACAGGTTTGGTGATACTGACATGCTGCGTGTGGGTCGAATTTTTTTCTTCTTAGAGGTGATAGCAAGGCAATTGCAGATCGCTGGTTCTATTAGATTCACGTAGGAGGCTGAAAGATCGTTTACAATTGATGGAAATCCTGGGCGAGAGAATCCTCCTCGTTGTTTTGGTGCCATTTTAAACAGCTTCGGCTTGCGTGCCACCTTAAAAATGGTGGATGAGTTTTCCCGCTTTTCGCCCGACAAGGGAATTGCGGGGTTGGGAGGCAGCGCACCATGTGGGAAAAATCGAAACTGTAATGAGAAGCATGGAGTTTGTTTAATGGATTGTACCGGAGTGTTGTTAGTCGTTTGTCGGTGTAATGCGAGCCAGTCGGCGTTGGGCAGCCGTTGAGGCTGACGCCTGTTGGGGACCATGGAAAAAGAAAAGGAGTGAAACGGATTGTAGGTTCTTCCATGATGTTTGTTGTTTTTTTTTTTTGGTTCGAGATGGTTTTGGGATTGGGATTGAGATCCGGTTCATGGTGAAGAAAAGTTTGTTTCAGACTATTCCGTGCGAGAATCCACGGATGGTTCACACTGTTGAAGTGTCTGCCATGCGAAATTGTTGTTCGTCTAAAAGTCCCGTAGCTGCAGAATGACGAAAGTGGTTGTTGAGAGTAAAGTTGACTGTTGTCGATGCAGAATCAAGATCAGTGGTTGAATTGTGGAGTTGAAACTGCAATGAGACGAATTGAGCTTGTTTGATGGACTGTACCAAAGTGTTGTTATTTGTAAACTGGTGCAATGCCATCCAGTCGGCGTTGGACAGCCGTTGGGGCTGACGCAAGGGCGGATCTAAGGGAGGGGCCGAGGGGGCTGCGGCCCCCTCTAAGGCAAATTAATTCAGAAAAACTGCCGAAATTGATGCAAAAAAGCAGTTAAATAACGAAAAAAAATGCACAAAAACGTAGAAAAATCACCCAGCGGCCCCCTCCAAGACTTCGTTCTGGATCCGCCCTTGGGCTGACGCCGGTTGAGGTCCGTGGAAACAAACGATGGACGGAAACGGATTGTGGGTCTTTTCGTGATGTTTCCCCTTTTTTTTCTTTTTCTTTTTTTTAGTTCAAGATGGATTAGGGAAAATGATCCCGTTCGTGATGATGAAAAGTTTGCTTCGGACAGGTCTTTGGCAGGTGCCACGGATCGTTCTCACTGTTGAGGTGTCTGCCTTGTTATTGCATGGAAGTTCGGATGAGGATTGGCGTTATTTCGAAGACGACGAATGATGAGGACGTTGTGGATTGCATGGTCACCTTTTTGGAGGATCATGCGGAACGTTGGGCATGAAGCAGACGTGAACGTGATGCAATCACGCGTTGGTAGAGCAGCTGTGCGATGAGTGATACGAAGAGTTGTACGAAGAGTTGTTGAAGGTTGACGCCGAACCGAGATCAGTGGTTGAATGGGCCGAGTGGTAGCGTCGATTTTTTTTCGCTTCAGGTTGATTGGAGTAAGACTCAGTTGGCGAGTGGCAGCGTTTGTGGGATGATGCAGAGCAGACGTGTTCGTGTTCCAATGCTGCATGCAAGAGCAGCTGTGTGATGAAGGAGGATTAGCATTAGTTGACTTGTACTTGAAATCACGGATCGCACTATTACGGAGCCTAGCTAAAGTCCCTAGGGGGGCCGTAACATTTTTCCTAACTGGCAGTATTCTCCTTCCTCTCGACGATCCTGGTAGAACTGCCACCACTCATTCGCGAATGAGACCTAACCTTAACTCTGTTATGATTTACACGTACTTAATTTATTCATGCAGAAGTCAGAATAAAAGAAGTCGATTTCAAACATATGCACATTTATTTATGGCAGATATCACAACAAGTTACAGGTTAACTATTTAACGTTGAAGGTAAACAACTTTCGGTTGGGTGCACAACTTACGGCTGGAACTAGTTAAAAATAGTTTAACTCAATTGTCAGGCATTTTGCGATGAAACCAGTTAAGTTATAATTTTGAACAAAATCAAAAAAAAAAATTATATTAATTCTTCTTCCCTTTACGATTTTGGGTCGGGAAGAAAATTAATAAATTATCAAGGTTTTTAGGAACCCGTGGACCTCACACTAGCTTGTCCTCATTCATTGCGTAGGCTAAAAAATGTTGGGCTTAAGAGCTAGGACTAGTTGTTATTAATCTTCATGGGGTCTAAATCATTTTAGGATCTCTTCCCCCTAAGATCTTATTAGCTAAAGTATCTTTAGACTACATTTTAGTTTAAGTACTTTACAAAGCTAAAGCTTACCAAGTCATGGTACTACCGCGACTTCTTCATCTTCAGCTTATCCGCTACTCGGCTAAGCGCGCGCCTACTCCAGGAAAGGCATAGCGTCCCGCCGATCTGCAGTGGTTTTGGGATCAAGATTACAAACGTTCGTTTCCTTAAATACAGAAATACAGGGCCTTCACGCGGACGAACAGGAGAGCTGAAGGCTTCTCATTTGTTGAAAACCTAACTCAATTTCATAAACTGCATTTCAATTCGACGATTGCCTTGAGGTGTTGGCGCCTAAGGCGATTATTGGCTGGCTACATGATGCTGTCCTAAAACTTCCAGCGATCGCAACTTGACTTCCGGGAAAAAGCGTCGCTTAAACGCCCGCGTTTTCTTCAAGACTGAGAAAAGAGCATCCAAGTGTAAATATATTGGCATTTGGCTTAATCCTTTAATTTATACCGATATATCGGTAACCGGTATCGGTACCTACCGATACTCCTTCAATTACCGATCCTTACTCCCTTTAATCCGACTTGTATTATACAACGTTCATTTGGCTATTAAATTAATAGAATAACTTAGATTCGCTAAGCATCCCTGCTTAGCTCAGTTCAGCCTCAGCCTTACACATCAGGCCAGCTGCCAAGTATCAGCTATCCAGATACTTCTTATAGATCAGAGCATTACCTCATTGCTAATATTAGAACAAGTCCGGGTTCGAGCCCCAACTTGTTCAGCTCCACCTTTACTATTGGAACAGTTAGCTGGTTGGGTATATAAGGGCCAGCTGCTAGAGCAGCTTGTCTGACTCCAGCCCAACACACCAGCAGAGAGGTTGCCTGCCACTGAGCTCCTGACTCTAGGATCTAACAACAGTTATAAGCTAAGTAGAACTCTGATTATTGAATTGAATTCATGCTGAACTTAGGAAAGTTAGCCTAGCTCATTTTGACTAAGGTCCAGGCCTAACTTTGGCAAGGACGCCCCAGTAACGATAATAGCTTTAGCTAAGAGTGCTTTAACTTGGGATAAGAGGGAACCAACTAAACCCTAACCCAGCACCTTTGACTTTGAATAAATCAAGTTTAATTAACCCAGAAACAACTTGTGTGGTCTCCCTTCTTTTGCTTGCCATTGTTGTGATATTGTGTGATATTTGTTGCTGTAAATAATTAATCGGCCGGTGTAAGCTGTTTAGCTTACACACTGGAAACCCGCCACTTTTCCAATAATCAGGGGAAAGTGCGAGGTTTACAATGGTGTCAGAATTTAGATTCGAACTTTAAAAGCCCACGCCCAATTCATTTGTTGGCAGCAGATATCACGTCTTGAAAAAAAAAAAAAAATTTGAAAAAAAAAAAAAATAAATAAATAAATAGTAAATAAAAGGCAAGCGAAAGGGGACCAAATTGTGTGAAAAAAAAAAAAAAAAAAGTGTACACTGAATAACAAGGTTGCGTAGTGGCTATTAACAGACTAAGCCATAGAAATAATAATAGGCTAACAATTTTTTTAATTGTTGTTGTTGCTTGAGCACGAATTTTTTTTGTGTGTGGTTTTATTGTATAAGCCATGGTTAAGACTAGAAAATCTGCTTCTAGCGGTGGTTTAGTCAGAATTCCTGTGTCTAGGAATAAGCTAAAACACTCGACTAGGGGAAGGCTTATTAAAGCAAACCCTCGTTTAATTGAATCTGAAAATCTAAACGTTGTTTCTCAGACTGGGTTACGGTCCTTATCTCGGCAAGGACGAGCGCGGAAACGCACGCCGTCAGTTGCACGTAGAGCACCGGCACGCGAGCAAGCCAGGTGCCGTAGTAAAGCCAAGGTCACGAGCCAGCGCTCACGCAGCTCTTCTTACGAGCAAGAGCAGGTGGATTCCGATCATGAATCAGCCGTTCACTCTAGCAATGAAACAGCCAGTGTTTCGCCAGATAGGCGTAGTAATAATAGTTTTGTTTCCTCTCGTCATAACTCCCATCATAATTTTAATAATGAAAGGCCTGTTAATATTCCTTTTGTTTTGGCTCGTGACATGCCTAGACACGATGAGCAGTTTGTTTGCTCTCGTGCCTTGCGTAGCGATGCTGGTCGCAGTCGTCATTCATTCCGAGAAACGATGACGTCATCACCCATTCATACGCCACCGGAAACCCCTTTGGTTGGCAGTGGGTCAACAGGTCCAGACTCGCTTCGTGCAGAGCGTGATCGTTTTCAACACATAAACGATAGTCACGTTGAAGCTTTGCGTACTATAGTGGACAGTTTGCAAACTAGACAAATAAATGATTGTGGTGACAATGGTAATAATAACAGAACTCGTCTTTGGGAGGACGTACGAAACGCTAAGAAAAATTTAACTGCTTTTTCTGGCGAAGGTGGTGCCGATGTTTTCACATTTTTGCTCCTAACAGATAATCTTAGGAAAATTGACAAAAATCTTCCCGACTGTGAATTGATAGCAGCCGCTACAAACAGGTGTACAGGAAGAGCTGCCAGATTTTTAGCAACAAGCTCGGTCGCTTCTAAGCAAACCAACTGGGCTTCCTTTAAGTCAATTTTAATAGAAAGGTTTGGTGCTGGAGGTAAAGAGGTAACTAGAACTAATTTTCATAGAGCTAGAATGTTGCCTGGTGAAGACATTGAAAACTTCGCAGATAGGTTGGAAATAATGGCAGCCGAAATTTGGATGGTTCAGCCATCTGATGATGATTTTGAAAGAGCACTTAAGGAAAGATCACGTGACGAGGCATTTAGTAAAACATGGACTGAGCCAAACTGTGCCAAACTAAGCCAAACTGAGCCAAACTAACCCAAACTGAGCCAAAATAAACCAAACTGAGCCAAATAAGACACAAACTGACCCAAACTGAGCCAAACTAAACGAAACTGAGCCAATAAATACCCAAACTGAGCCAAACTAATCCAAACTAAGCCAAACGAAGCCAAACTAAGTCAAACTGAACCAAACTAAGCCAAACTGAGCCAAACTGAGCCAAACTAAGCCAAACTGAACCAAATAAAACACAAACTGAGCCAAACTAAACGAAACTGAGCCAATAAATACCCAAACTGAGCCAAACTAATCCAAACTA
>JAHWFP010136416.1:475-36824 GCA_023313725.1 Lithobius niger | reverse complement strand
CCCCCCCCCCCCCCCCCCTCCTCACTCTAGGTCCAGAAATAATGTGACTGTACCCCCAAGAAATATGCTCTTTTCGTCAGCCTATTTGGACTGTCTGCGATGATTTCTTGTAGCCAAATCCTATACTATAAGAGAGAGTTGCCCAGGAAAACCGTAGAGATGAACGCGAGAGTGAACGCGAGAGTTCTCAGATCGCCCACTAGATGCCACTACTAACAACTCGCTCTCAAACGAAACCACTATCAAAACGTAGGTTAAAAAAATGCGTACAGGGATGATAAAAGTACACTAAAAAGCACTACGAAATATAAGGTACCGTTTGTCCCGTTGAATGCGTAGTGCTTTTTAGTGTATTTTTACTATCAAAACGAAACTAGGAAAAAAGTAGGACAGGACGGTTCTTTTTTATATGTACGCTAAGAGATGCTCAACAGCACGAAGTCGAGCATAAAAAAAATGTATTTTCAACGTTAATTTACCGCTAAGAAGAACCAAGGAAATTTACTTTAATGTTAATTTGCCGTTACTTAGCTAAAGCCAAGGTGTCTCAGGTGTCTCCGTTGGCATAGAGAAGAACTGCAAAGTTTCGAAGACCGCCTATAGATGACACTGCACGACGATTGCTTGCGCCTCACGGCCATCATACCAAAAGATGACGGTCAAGAGCATACATTTACGAACAATATCTCCTTCCACTCTTTGCAGTTTAAAAAAAATTTTCCATTGGCCGCCGTTGTTTTACATCTGGAATCTGGCATACCATCCTCCGAGCATACGAGGTGTTCGTCAACCGTTGAATATGCGTGTCAGGTCTGGTCACCCAGCCTTCTGAAAGACGTTGACAAAATTGTAGCATTCCAGAGACATACGCGTCATCTATGCCTGGGATATATGGAAAAACCTATATTCAATGTTTAGACTTCAAAGCTGGACTTTCGAGCTTCGTAAACCCAAAGCGGACCTGATTTTGACTTACAAAATAATTCATGGCCAACTGACACTTGCACATCCTTTTTTTTTTTAGGAGAGAACCGAATCTAGACCGGGGACACAGTCTGACACTGGTAATTTCCAGTTTTAAATTAAACTGCAGAAAGTCGTTTTTTTAGCATTCGTATTGCTCCAGTTTGGAACTCGTTGGCCAAACATATTGTTATGGCCCCATTAGTGGAAGTATTCAGACGACTTCCTAATGGTGGATGTTTAAATTCACATTTGAAACGCCCAGAGTTCTACATACATTTACTACTGTAAAATATACCCAAAAATCTTTTCGTTTAGACAAAATATCTTTGACATTGCATTCTTTTACCTTTTATCCTGTCGTATGTACTTTTCCGGTAAGGCATTAGTGGTCGCCGTGATTTCAGCTCTTTCTTGCCGATTTTTTGGGTTGGCAAATAAATCTTATTATTAAAGACTCACATCATGGGGTGGGGGGGGGGGGGTGTCCCCCAGAAGCTGAAGTATTTTTCGAAATTTTGGCTGCTGAAGGTGTCTTTTTGAGGTCCAAAAATGACTTTTTTCTCCTGTCTGGTCATTGTTTTTTTGTTTTGTTACCCCCTTCATGGGGTCTAAAAAATGTATGACCCCCGAATTCCAGAGGGTCCATGGATCGTTCCATCCCTCCCCCTCCCCCCCATACAAAAGTGCATCACTTAAATTTTTTCCATTTTGGATTTGAAATCTAGAAAAGTGACCCTAATTTAATAGACAGTGAACAGTTTCTTAAACAGTGAACTTCAAAGTGACATCAACGCAATATCGCTCAGGGCTGCTGCCAACACTTAATAATCCTAGCTGTCAACACCTTAATTCCAAAAGTGCGTTATCATGCACTTTGGTGTCAACAAATCCAACCACCACTATAGGGTTAATTGTGGTAAAATCAACAGTACATCTTTCCATTTAGACCTCGATATTATGATTGACGCTTCTTCACTTAAATTCCATCTGAATGAGGACCATGTTATCGCTAAGGTCTTCAAGAAATCCCACTTGATCCTGAAATGCTTTTCTCAGATTGACCCCAACTTATTTTACGCCTTAAGACTTTCATTAGACCACTACCTGAACGCTGTTTTCAGGTTCCCCCGACCACGCTACAGCTCCTACAGCTCGAGTCGTGTCAACATCGCCTCACCAAAATGGTGTAAACCTTTCAAGCACTTGTCCTCTATGAACGACTCACGCGTGTCAACCTCCCACCACTCGGATTTATAGGCTTCACGGTGGTGACATGATCCTAATCTGCCAAATTCTTAATACCTTGTTTGATGTGAACACGTGTGTTCTCACCAACAACAGAGGTCATGGCCATCGTTTCCGTCGTGTGACCCCTTGTCTTGGAATTCTCTTCCTTCCCATGTTGTTTCCGCTCCCTCTGTGAACTCGTTGATTTAGTTCCTTTGGTTCTTTTTTTTTTGGGGGGGGGAGGGGGGGTGGAGGGCTGGGCACTCATGAGTTGTCAATTCGGTGCCGACATTCTTGTCTATTTTTATTTCTTAAAAAAATTCAGCCACACGAATTTCGCTCTTGTTAACTTTGTTAATTTCGACACACTGGGTGTGCTAGCAGCACTACAAAAATTCGCCCAAATGAAATCTAGAGTCATTTCCTGTATAATGTTACACTGTTAACATTCGTAATTATTTTTTAGCCTTACTACTTCCAAAGGAGAAGGAACCATTTAACCAGCAACAAGCAGACTGCTTCCTTTTTACAGGTAAAATGTGCACATCACGTTTGTTTACAACTGCCAATTTTGACACCTCATAAGATTTCCAAGTGGAGTGTATCTAATTTTTCAGTGCCTAATGGTCGAACCAGACCTCAGCCACCCCAAAAGTTTTTGGGTAAAGAAGGTCCCTGTGATACCTTATGCTCATGTAGGTTGTGGCATGAAAAAGATCCTAGATATTTCCGAATGGAACTACCCAATTAAATTGCCTCTTTCTTCTTCTGGTGTCATGGCAACTGCTGGGAGGGCATCAAAACTCCAAAATTAATTTTCCACGAATTGGGAGTGTTTGGTTTCAGTTCAGATCCTTTTTTGCGTGTGTGTGTGTGTGGTAGTGTAGTTCCAAAACGATGAGCTAGAGCTGATTTTACATTAAATTCACCTGTTTACCAAACAAAAATATCTAATATGTGTTTAATTTTTCTACTTAGATGCCATGGCAGGAACTAACCGAGTGGCCTTCCTGCAGGCCTTTCAGAAAGACCGTGTTTGTGACCAACTACAACGCATGCGCAATGAAGGCCTGCTTTGTGACATCAACATTGTGTGCGGTGATGTCATATTCCGGGCTCACAAGGCAGTATTGGCCGCCAGCAGCAGCTACTTTTCTCGACTCATGACCAAAGACCCTGATTACGATGTTTACACGTTCACTACTATAACTCCTCTCGCCATGCAGGTACGTCACCTAGTATAATAGTTGAACTGAAGTTTTATTACTATTCTACAAAATTGTATTATGAAAGCACTACGGAAATGAAAAGGCAGTACAAGTCTGGGGTGCTTCGAAAATTGATTTTATGTCACTGGAGTATTGCAGATCCCGCTGTTATGCACTAACCACGTAAGTTTTGCAAACTTTCGGATCATAATCCCCTGATCTGGCTTGTTCGTAGATGGTTGCCTGTACATGTAGTGCGCAAGCAATACCCCAGGCAGTAACCCATGTGGGAGAATAAACCTAGATCGCTGAGGTAAGTTAATGAAGATAAGTGGGGGAGCTAACCATTGCAAACGACTCGTCTACCAACCAATCAGAACCGAGGTGGCAACAAGGAGGGTTTGTCGCATTTATCTGTGTTGAGTCATTGTGTGAAGTAGGCTAGTTTCTGTTGCGTTTTGGTGCAACAATTCTATAAATAAGCTTCAGAAAACCGTGAATATGCAAGACAGGCATGGTCCCGTCACTTCTTGACACTTACATGATTGAGCATGTGCAAAGGAGGTTTACAAAGGGATTGCCTGGCCTGCGGGACTTGCAATATTGTGGGAGACTTTTCAGGATTGGGCTGGATTCCTTGGACCTGCACTGGTTGCGTGCGGATATGCACTAGACTTTTAAGGTAGTTCGAGGGTTCTTGGTGATCGACTTGCCTTTCTTTGGGCCCACACCCTATACGGCTACTCAGTCTCACTTACTGATGTTAGCTGTGCAGACTGCGAGGCTTGAATGCAGGAGGACCTTATCTTCTGCCAGAGTGATTGCAATCTGGAACTCCTTGAGGGAGGATATAGTTCGGGCAAACGCACCGGCGCACTTTAAAACATTATTGGGTATTTGGTGAACACCTTGCTAGGTTTCTTAAAAGACTGGAATTCTTAAAAGACTGGAGTTTGAATGGGGGAAAAGAGGGGAATGGGGGAGTTGGGAAGGATGACGTGCAGCTTTAAGTAATGATGGGACATATAGTAAGTGGCACACCCTGCTTGATCCAGACCATTCTTATGGATGAACCAAATTTTATATTTAAGTTTTATTTCATTTCCACTTTTCTTAATAACAAGTATATAAAATAAAAACTTATTACTAAGAAAAAACTCCAAATAATCAAAACTCCAAACTCCTAACAACTCCCAATAATGCCGTCTTGTAGTTTATTGCAGTCACGTGAATGAGTGTTGACACAATGACGATGCAGCCCGTATGACATATAAAGGCTTCCAATTCGTGACATTTCGTAAAACCCACGTGACTTTACTTTGATCCAACCGGGTTGTTTTCAAAGGTACATTTGTGTTGTCAAATGGTTAAACCCAAAAGGGATACACTCTTCAAATGGAGATACATATCAGTCTTTCTCAATACCTTCAAGCAAGTACAGTCAGATACCCCAGTATGGTCGAATGGTTAAACCAAATGGATATTCACCTCAAATAGAGATACATACAAGTTTTTCTCGATACTCCCTAGCAAGTACAGTCAGATATCCCAGTATTGGCCAAATAGTTACACCAAAAGTGATACACTTTTCAAATAGAGATATCTATCAGTTTTTCTCGATACTCTTTAGCAAGTAGTCACAATTCTCAAGCCACTGCTGTAAAGGTATCTTAAAATGTGTCAGCTAGAATCTCTCTTGTTATAATCCTAAGATTATTCTTGTAATCCTAGAATTATTGTTGATTACAAGACGGTGTTTAACCTCTTGACTACCAGTATACCTCATGTTGGAGACTAACGGAAGAAACCAAGTCCAAACTCAAAATCCGAACTTTGTGACAGTTCCCTGTAAACCAGTGCGAAGCGACCGAAACACAGCCCAGTGGCCAAGGTGTTGGACTGTGAATCAAGAGGATGCACGATCAAATTTCAAAACTGACCAAAGTTCCAGCTGTGTAGCCGGCTGGGGGTTAAGTGGTGAAACTTAACTTCATTACTATTCTATAAAATGGTGTTTGGAAAATACTATAGAAACACAGAGGGAATGCAAGTGTGCCTTCGGAAATTGATTTATGTTACTGGAGTTATGATGATCACGCAGTTGCATGTAGTTGTTTTTAATTCCTTCGATGTGTTTATTTTCAGGTGTTGTTGGACTTTCTGTATTGTGGCAAGTTGGCTGTAGCAAGCACTGACGTCATGGATGTGTTATGTGCTGCCCACTTGATTGAAGTGGACGAAGTTAGAGATTATTGTCGTGCAGTGCTCATACATCGTCTTAATTATCGTAATGTCACTTCTGTGTGGGAAGTGGCCGAAGAACTGGAAGATGAGCTGCTATTGGATTCTGTCGTTGATTTCTGCAGAGAATCTCTTGACACTGTGCTAGACAAGGAATTCTTTGCGAATCTTCCTCAAAATCGACTAGTCGCTTTATTGGAAGGTCGAAAGGGAGGAGTAAGGCCTACGGATGACGCCCTTCTACGAGCAGCCTTAGCCTGGGTAGGCTGTGCAGAAAAGGAAAGAGCTGGAATGTTGTCTGAATTACTTGCTGCTGTCCATCTGGATTCAATAACGGATGATTGTGTTTCAAGCCTTGAACAAAGAGGCTTGGTGTCGAAGTTACCGGATGTTTCTCGAAGACTGACTGATTTAGTTCGTAGGCGCAGTCACTGTGGTCCTACGCCTATTCCACAATCAAGGCGCAGTTTACAACTTGGGATGTGCTTAGCTGTTGAAGAAGAATATGGTCTGACCTCTTTGAACGTTTGTTGGTGTGGCTCGCCGAGCAATGAAGAACATAAAGTTGCTGTACATTGCTCAAATGTAGCTCTTGCTTCTGTTGAAGAGTTGGTTTACGTAGTGGGTGGCGAGAAAGACGGTCTGTACCTATCAAATGCTTTCGAATTTAACATTGTTTCCGGTGATCTGCAACGGCTCCCAAACATGTTAGTGCCTAGAGTTCACGCAGCTGCAGCTGTTTTTACGAAACGACTGTTTGTGGGTGGAGGATTTAACGAAAATGGTTATCTTCAGCACGTGGAGTGTTTGGATTTGGACACATATCAGTGGACAGCTGTTGCACCTCTGAACGAAGCCAAGTTTGGTGCGCAAATGTCTATGATGCACGGACGACTTCTGATTGTGGGTGGTTGGAACGGCTTCTGTCACGTGACAACAGTGGAGTGCTATGATCCAGTGGTAGACCAGTGGACACTCGTGGCCCCTCTTACGTACGGCCGCTCGTTTGCGGGAGTGGCTGAATTAGCTGCAGGGAAACTCATCGTAACTGGTGGGTTACTGAATGGTAGAGATGCTGCGGCAGCTCCTTACGTGCAATATTTTCACCCCCTAGATAAATTGTGGGAAACTGCCAAAGTAAAAGTGCCAATAAGAGCGTGGGCCAGCGGGGCTTGTGTCCATGATGGTTGCATATACTTAGTAACGGAGGAAGGCCATGTCATTGTCGTGGATCCTATTAGTGGCCAGTGGCAGACGAAACAACGTTATCGAATAGATGGGACTTGTAAGGTCATTGTAGAAATATGCCTTCCTAAAGACAAAGACAAACTGCGACATAATTCCACATGACTATACAAAGACTGGGTATTCAAGTGGCCACATCACTAGGACATTTCTTTAAATTGTTATTATACAATCATTTAAATTGCCTGATGTTATTAAAGACTGGCTGTTTAAGTTTCTCCTTATGTTTGCCTGGAACCAAATTTAAAGCGACGGAACACAACACAGCAAACGGTGATACACTGAAACGTACGCCCTACTAAGATGGAAAATGCCTATTAAATTCTATTAAATTCTATTAAACATGAGGAATTCTGTAATTCCGTTAATTGCCAAGAGGAAAATTATATTTTGGGTAATAACTCAGATTTGCAATAGGAACACAGAATGTTGGACTGTTCTCAGACTATGTGTCAGCACATGATGGATTACAGAGCTCAAATCAGCCGACTTTTGAACTAAAAACACATTACCCAAACGAAATAAGGGATGAAAAACTAATCCATGTAATAACAGATCTGATAGCAAATTTATTGTTGAGTAATATATCAATCTGATTCCGGGTCGAATCTTTGCTGTTTTTTTATTCTATTTCAGAGTATTGGCTGTACCTGTGCGTATCTTTTTCCGGCAGTTGTGCACCGATAGTTTCCATGTCTATGGCATGCATACGTTTCTATTACTAGAAGAGTAAAAAAAAAAATAACAACGCGGCAGGTTAATACACAGCTGGCTATACAGTGCAGCAGAAAAAAGTGGCGACTGCTGGCTCAGTTGATTGTTATACTCGCTCTAATCGCTTAAAAAAATTAGCATTCAGGTTTTATTGACAATCTAAATAACCAATTTGAATTTTATGGACTGTTTTAATTGCTTTACCAGACTGCAGCATTGTGGTTTCATCCACGTCCATTGTCATCATAAAACCTTACCTTTTTTGCGAGTGGAGGATGAAGGCTTTATTCATGCGTGGAAAGCGGCCATCATATTTTTGGAGCCAAGCTAGCACTATTTTGTTTCTGTGTGGATGCATCTAGAATTGCATGAAGCAAGTGAAAGTGATGCTTCCAATGCATGCAGCACTGAAAATTGCAGCGTATTTAAGGGGCAAAGAAACAGCCTTTCATACTACGCAGCACTGAGCTTTACCACTGAGAAAAATAACGAACGGCACAATTTAAAAGGAGGTTCTAATCACGTGATTCGGTTATTAACCAGTTTGCAAGATTCTACGCAAGATTTACTTCTTGTCTTCTGATAATTAAATTAATGCGATTTTTTCACGATGAACGACAATTCCTTCAAAGAGCAAAACTTAATGCTACGCTAAATGGAAGTTGAAGAATTCAGTTTAGCAAAAATGATCATAGTTTGTGATTAACCCACAAAGACATCATTATGCACTTTAATAAATTTGTTGGGCATATAGTTTGAGAACAATTTAAATCCGTTTAGGTGCTTTAAATCAAATGCACCTAAATGTATTGGAGGAAAATTCGTAAAGAAACCTAAGACTTTGTAAACTGATCGCAAACACCCCAAAGGCGCAGATTTTTAAACCGAATTGCAGAAAAAAAGTAAAAATAACCGTAATGCGTTGTCACTATTTATCTGTAAACAATTAATTATCAACCCGATTAATCCTTGAAATTAAAAATAAGCTCACAGATTTTGTAACTTTGTGAGAGTTTCGTGTATTTTTCCAAACTACATTTTAAGATGCTATTGGTCCACACGTAGTGCTTTCGAAAATCGCCAATACAGTCAATTAAACACCTCTGTTAGAACCAGATTAATACCTCCGATACACTAGGCCTGAGCCACCGAGCAAATTCAACAGAACGTTCCAAACGTTTCTGTTAAGTAAGCGTGACATCACCTTTCGAAATACCTGATGTTTCCATTCGGAGCTAGTCGGCAAGCTCTTACCTAGCGTGCGATCAAAAATCAACCACTTCCTCGAACTGTTGGGACTAATCGTTCAAAGTCGTTTTCAAATACATCAGTTGGGTTGAGGTGTGATGTCACTTCTTTTATTTTGAACGCTCGATTGAGTTTGTTGTTTGGATTGTAGTTTCAGAAGGTGTGAACGGCTGACGTTAACAGCATGACGTTAACAAAATAGCGTGTGTGACATCAGGTGTTTCCAGCATTGGTAACTCTGTACTATGAGTTTGTATGGAAGCTGCGTTAGTCTACAGTGATGTGTTGGCTATAGAACAGCAATATTTACACCATTCTGATGACAAGGCTAGCTTCTGGAGCCGGTCGTTCAGCTAGCTGCACAGGGCACTGGAACAAATGGAGGTAAAAAACAACGGCGTCTTTCGTCAAGCCGATGCTGTGAGAGCGGATTTCTTAGGCCTAAAAAACGTTGTTTTGTCCAATACCTTACGCTACAAAATATACATGTATTAATGTTATAAATCCGAAATGAAAAGGTTCCACTTGCTGCAGCCAACAAATCCAAAAGAATGAGCTTTTTAGGTCCAAGAAATACTCCCTCAGCAGCAGTGGCGTGACAAATTACGCTAACGTTTTTACCTCCAAATCTCCAGTGCCTCACGTATCTAACTCGACGACTTATCGCACTCTGCATTTCAGAGTGTGATATGTACCAAGTGTGCAGGCGAGAATTCTACAGTGTTGATGCTTTTTTTGTTTTCCGGTTAGGAGTGCACGGATCATGTCATCACTTGGGGAATCTTAGAATGATGTCGTGTGGAGATTTTGGTATTGTGGGAGGTGTATGGTGGTAACGTGTGGTGCAATTGTGTGAGATTGTTGCAACATATTGTGTGCTTGTCCGCGTTGTTAATTGTGAGGTCATGATATGGCACAATGAGGAAGTATTTCTTTAAGGTGCACGGTAGTTGTTTCTTTGATCCTGCTAACGAAACTCCCACCAATGCAACACAGTGATGTTGCAAAGATTTTGCCGTAAGCTATTACAGGTAAAATACATACGGGCTCCTGGTGATATGTTGCAATGTTTGTAATACAAATTTTGTGAATAAATGTAAATTATGCTTGATTTTAGAGTTTGGTTTTCTTTGTTTCGGATTGATCATTTTCATATGCAGTTGGATGACACTGTAGCATTGAGAACTTTCATAAATTCATTGAACGGCTCAACGACCAAATACACGACAAGCGATCGCTTCCACTAAAAGTGATGTCGCGCATCATTTGTTTTAGAACGTATTTGCTGAACGCATCAAAGAGCGAAATAGTGGCCAATGTCAAAAAAGGCAGTGCTGTAATCAAGTTTGCTCACCATCGCACTTGCGTTGTCAAGGACATTGCTAGGCAGTTTTGAGTTAAATTACCGGCTAATAAATACGTTTATTACTTACAGTCGAGTAACTTGTCTTCCTTTAATGAGGCCTGTCTGTGTGACGACAATCACCACCATTTGTTTGCATAAATAAGCTTAGCAAACAAAACAAACAAACTCCAGCCCGACATGTTTAGTCTGAGAAATTCAGTGGAAAAAAACCATTTAAATGTAAAATTGGTTTTCACTTATACTAAAATACTTGCCTTTATTATAGCTACTTCATCAAATATACTCTTTTCCTGTCCAATTTTTCCCAAGTTTATCACTACCTCGGGTGCATTCGTGTGAGAAATCGTAGCACCGAGCGACCGTACATCACTTTTTCTTTCTGGCCCAAAAGGGTTCATAACAGGCAAGGCCAGACGGTGGGTTGCACAAGGGTGAGTATTTCAGCATAAGTAAAAAATAAAAAAACTTTACGTTTCAATTGAATCCGAATCTTGTCGCTTTATTGTAGCTTTGTTCATTAGGAGATGGGTCAAACTGAACCCGGTAGTGCAAAACTTAATTACCCCAACTTATACAAACTAGATTACTGAAATCATAATCCTACAAGCTGAGGGGTTATCGACCCGGCTGAGTAGTTCCTACGATTGCACACGGGCCCTGGGAGGACATACAGTTTGTCACCAGTTCTGTTTAGCAATGGCTTATAAACATCACAACCATGAATATGGCAACCAGGAAAATGGTCTTCTGTGTGAGAAGGAACAGCCAAGCCTTTGACAGGGATTCTTGTGGTGGAGTTGTGACTGAATGGCTAAGGCAAATTACTTACCGGGAATAAGCATCTGGGTCGAGGTCTCAGGATTCTGAATGACTGCATTTATCTTGTCACAATATGTCCTGCTTTCCGAAGTACGTTAAAATGGAGTTAATGGCCGAACAATAGCCTTTTTCTCCCATCACGGAAAGTCATTGGTTGAAGATTTCTACTTGAACTTGGTCAGGTCGGTTATCTACGGGTTGCAGAGATCCTTCTTTTTTCAGTAATTTTGCAGACCACCAGCGGGTAGAACCCTGAATCTTCCAGCTTCTTTTTCAGTTTCCACACGTGAGGATGAAGGTGGTCTCTGATTGAGATTATCTTTTGCCTCCAGGAACATAATGGCATTGTCTTTTGCCTCCAGGAACGGGTTGGCATCCAGGAAGGAGATTGTGTTACCTTTTGCCTCTTCCGTAGGATAGCAGAGGGAGGGGTGGTATGGTATATGTTAAGAAATTGCAAAACGTGTGATTTTTCGGATTGGCGAATAAAAGCTAAGGAGTTATCACGTAGCGTCTGTAACAATACCTGGTGTCTTGGAATTTTTGGATTAAAGCAGAATTAATATTATTCAGTGCAATGTGAGGGTGAAGATAGGGCTACCCATGGAGATCCCGTCACTTTGTGAAATGTACAATTTTTCACAATCACTTGACAACTTTTTCACTTTAAGCAAGAATAGGGATATTTAAGTTTAACTGATTGTAAGGCGTTATTGAATCTTGCAAGGAAGCTAATGCACCAGATGTACCAATCTGATAATGATGCAAGATACTACGCTATACCTTCGTACCATACTTCCTCCGATGTTCTGTACACATGAGTGCTGATGATTGTTGCTTACTTGGAGTGACACACTAGCGTGTGTCTAGATACAAAAGAACTTTTATTCGCTTCAGAATTTATTATTTGCGTTTATGGTGAACTGTGGCATTACTTTGCCGCCTCAACCTATTTGAAGAAACTGAATCAAAATGTCACTTGACTAAAATATACCCACTTTTATGGAAAACTAATTTATTTTTCTGAAATGTGCGTGTGGCTATTACTGCCGTAAGTCTGTCTCAACGAATCAATGATTCCGATATGAATTGAACTGACGTGACATCAGAAGAGGGTGTATTTTTGGACCAGGGTATTTACACGATCAATTTGACTCCTACTTTGTTTGTTTATTCGTATTAACTATTATTGATTTGTCTTCTGCAATCACAATGACCAAACAAATGGTGTCACAGAAAACTGTTCCTACTGTGCGGTGTAATATCGGCCAGAATACTTGCTGCACCACACATTGAACCCGTTGGTAAAAAAGATGAAGCTCGTTACAGCGAATGTGGTGGTATTGTCATTTAGCATCTTCTGCCAGTTTGGAGGTAAGAAAAACTTAAAAATGTGAATGTTTTGAATAAGTCAGATTATAGCAGATCACTTTTTCGTCATCCGATATGAAAGCAGTATTCAAGAGTCTTAAAATCAACGTAAGCAACTTTGTTCGAGGGCAGATGTAGAATATATTTTCAGAGGTTTGGAGCGTGTTCGAATGTGCTCATTGCCAAACTGTTATTTTCATTTTAAATGAAGGAGATAAGGGACTGATCATTATTGATCCTCGGGAGATGGGGTGGGGGAGAGGCCTAAGGAAATTCGTGAGGGTGGGTGGGGAGGGATTAATAATTTTTTGGACCCTCTCGACGTGGGTTTTAAATTATTTAGGCACCCAAAAAACGCAGCTAAACCAAAGGAAAAAGTCATTTTTGAACTTCAAAAAAAAAAGACACTTTAAGCAGTCAACATTTCTTAAACCGCCGTAGCATCATGTACTTTTTTGTAAGATTGTGACGTTATTCCTAGTGTTGCCCAGTGAATCAAAAATTAAAACCACTTTCTAAAAAAGGTAAGTGTTGATGTTGTAAAGGGCGTGGACATGCTGACTCGAACTGCATTACCACTGCCTATATGCATCCCTTCATCAAAAGTTATACGTCATGAGTCATAAATCTCGCTCGAAATGTGGTTTAAAGAACCAATACTTCCTTGACTGTTTTGGTGAATATGCATTAAGTCATGGCTCGTTTTCCATACAATTGGGAACCTGTCAACGCGAAATTTTATTTTTTAATTATTACAGAGAAATCATGTACACTTAACCAGTGGCGTAACTAGGGTTTTGTACTGAGGGGGCAACACTGAGGGAGGCATTTAGCCGAATGGTATAGAGGGAGAACCGAATAAGAGCCCCGGAAGCAGATGCATTTTTGCTATTTTCCGGCATTTTCTGGCCTTGTAAAGTGCCGTTGGAAACATTTTTATAAAACCAGCTTTGCTGACTGCATTGTACGCATAAAATATTTTGTAATGTAAACCCTTCAGTTTTTCATACACGATACTTATTTTTAAACACTGATACTTTGTTAGAAATGTTGGGAATTTTAAGCAAAATATGGAGTTAGTAATTCTTACTATTTATCTTTAATGATTTTCGTATTTCTATTTGTTACCTGGTTACTTTAGATTTAAAGGAGAAAGAGTAGAAGTTTAAATTAGCTAAGATGAAAGTTGCGTCTTTGACCTCAAAATGCAGCCATCTGACGGTAAATAATTTTTCAGCAATGGAAAAAATGACTTAGCCAATTTGCCGAATAAGCTTTCAAAATCTCAGAGGTGGCGAATTGAAAAAAAAAACCACATGAAGCTGGCACTTCCGGTCTAGGTCCTTCGCTTAAAATCTAAAAGAGAAATGAAACTGCAGTAAGGCAAACAAACAAATACCTGGTCACGTGATGACATGGAAATTATTTCTTTTGTTCATTAAATGTGGGAGTTTGTTAATGAGGAATTGTAAATTGTAATGGGAATTAAATTCGCTTCATTCACTCAGTTGGCGCCGATCCGCGCTACATGCGAGTTTCTTCGATCGCCATAGCATCACAACTCGATATACTGTTTATCGGGACGCACGTTAATCGTGCATGAGAATTGCTCACAGTTCGTTCACTTTCCTTAGACTTCCTTAGAAGGAGGAACACGGCAGATAACAGACGGCTTACTCAGCTGTCCCTTTTGGTTAAAGTTGTTAGTGCACGGTGGCTCCCCTCCGATCCGAGGGATCATCGTTCACATTCGACTGACAAACTTGTTTATTTAAATTATAAAATCACCATTATGTGATAACCGAATTTCATCAAGTACAGTAGCCTAATAAAATTCACAGCGATTTGACAACTAAAAGATTCCAAAGCCTTGAATTTTGGCTTTTCAAATTTAAGGCTTTTTGAAGGTACGAGGGCTACGATGGCGAAAACCGCACAACTGTAATTAATTTCTTACCCGTTTTCGTACCTTTTATCCCATTCAATGTATTTTCGCCCATTAAATTGCGCAATAAACTGCAGCATTTAAAACGTTTAAAACCTTTTTTTAGATGCTACGACGGCTCGCTACGAATGTACAGGCAATCAAGAACCCTCTGTCGAAGCCTTTCACGAAATGCGGGTGTTGTCTCGCCTGCAATGTGCGGCCACATGCAGCATCAAACCGGATTGCGTCCAGTTTTCTTACAAGGGAATGAAGAACTCCAGTGGCTTATGCGCAGCATACAACACCACCTCTACCCTGACTGCCAGTGATGACGTCACTACATGCAAGGTAAAGTCAACTCATTAGCACCGAATAGCCGAGATTATCTTTAGAAAGAGTCGCTTGGACATTTTTATCGTCTTTTCTCGATACGTGCCTGTATTATTTTTAAAAGAAATCATCTCCAAGGGTCCGATACCCCAGCGTTGAAAACGGCACGTACAACAATAAGTAAGAGGTATCCGTGAGCAATAGGCTGTTAACCGGCGATAATTGGTCGTTTGTCAGAAACGGGCAGTCCAATGGTCGAGGAGCTGGGCACAAACTCTCACGCGAGAGCGAGATTGCTTGCCCGAGGTGTGGGGTTATTTCACATCAACGAACATTCACAGCAAAGCACATGGTGGCATTTCGCATCGACACCAGAACCAAGGCAGCCCACGAAGCAGCTTCAAATGCGAATCCTGTTCACGGCTCTATTCCTACTTATCTACATCATTAAGGGCGTATGATGTGCGTGTGTGTTTGTACCTCTACTCCTCCGGAACCAAAGCACCTACAAAAGATGGGAGGACCAAGCAAAGAAAATTAAATTGCGCACAGTATAGGCCTATTTTCATCGCTGTAACTTGATATTATGACCCTCAAATATGCGAAAAACCCTGTAAAAATAACGTCCAAGTTCGTTCTTTTTTTAAAACCCTCATGTTTGTTCATGACGTCAAGTTTGTTCATGAAAATCTCCGAACGAAGAGAGATGATCTGGAAAAGGATGCACGGAGGACGTATTTTACAACACACCGCATATGCATCTTAAAATTGGTTTTGTATTAACGAATGAATTGATGCATGGAAAAATCAAAACAATAGATTTGGTTTTAAAACTGTCATACATTCGTGTTTCTGAAGAATGGAAGGAAGGAAGAAATATTGAATGGAAAGATGGAAGGAAGGATAAAAAGAGGAAGGAAGGATGGATGAAAGGAAGGAACGAATTAAGAATGGATGGAAGGATGGAAAAAAGGATGTGAGAAAGGATAGAAAAGAGGAAAAAGGATGTGAGAATGGAAGGATGAATGGAAGAAAGGAAGGAATGAAAAAATGAATGGAAGGACGCATGGATGGAAGGAACGATAGAAGAATGGAAAGAAATGATGGATGGAAGGATGAAAAGGAAGGATGGAAGGAAGGGTGGAAGAATGGGTGGACCTGAATGTGTATCAAATGACTTGATGCATGGAAAAAACGGACCCATAGAACTGGTTTTGAAAGGGCGTCATTTTCTTGGATTCTGAAGCACGGCAGTGCGTGGATTGGGCGAGCAAAGCGAGCGATTTCCACGTAAACTAAAACTGTTCAATGTGTCTCGCTTTGCTCTCGCAATCTTTCATCTCACCTTCGTAGGATGTTACATCTGACGTTCTGCAGATGTTTTGTCCAAGTGAGGGATCATCAGAAAGTGAAGTGATAAGACGCCCATGGAAAAGTGTACTGAGCACGACGTATAGAATAATATTCTTAAAATAAGTAAAACAAGAAAACCCATATAAGTGTATACTAACACAAATTACTAATTAAAGACGGGAAAGCCAAAGGCTCACAAGAAATAACTAAATACAGATGCAAACCTATTTACGTTAGCTTTTGGACTTATATGTCAGACTGTCTGAGCGGGGAATCGAACCCAGGACCTTTGGAACCAAAGGCCAAGGTGCTACCGCTGAGCCAGACTAATATGGCCGAAAGGAAACGTCCATAGGGAGCATTTAACACGTGCATATAAACATATAAACAAATACTTTCCAATCGCCACTGGTGGGACGCTTGTTTGCCACGCCATCCTCCAAGTGAAACGAATAAGTGTTTTCACGTTTAAGTGTTCCATTAGTTTCACTTGGAGGATGGCGCGGCAAATAAGCATCCCACCAGTGGCGATTGGAAAGTATTTGTTTATATGTATATATGCACGTGTTAAATGCTGCCTATGGAAGTTTCCTTTTGGCCGTGTCTGTCTGGCTCAGCGGTAGCACCTTGGCCTTTGGTTCCAAAGGTCCCGAGTTCGATTCCCCGCTCAGGCAGTCTGACATACGTCCAAAAGGCAACGTAAATAGGTTTGAATCTGTATTTAGTTACACAAATTACAAGTGATGTGTGGTTCTTGGTGGTTACATTGATTCAGTCTTGTTTCTGAGGAAATGGTTGCGCTGACTGAGTGAGCGAAGCGAACGAAGAATCAGCGTTTGTCATCAGAACAGTGCTTTTCTGATAAATTGCTTGATCTTTTTGCTTGCCTCCTTGGACGTAAAAAAATATTGACCTTCTCTTGAGATAACCCTCTTATAATTTGCTTGATCGTTTTTTATGTGGAAGGTCTGTCTGTATCACAAGTGTACCAAGAAATCTCGAGCGAGCGACTCCGCTAGTTTTACTTACAGCAAATTTGTTCAAACACTTTGGCTCCAAAGCTATTCAGCATCAAATCTTCACGCGGTCGTGTGGTGAGCAAAGAATTGGAGAGTGTGGCTGATGGCGACATCTACCGAGAATGTGAAACACCAAACTCACCAAAGCAAGGCCAGCTGAAATAAAGCTTGATGTGCGCCTCCGTGGGTTGAGACAGTATGATAAAAGACAGTGAAACCATGGCTTCCTACTAGACTTGTGTAAGTTATGCCGGAAACAATTTTAAATAAAACCACTAGCTTAGCCCAGTAAGACATAGGCTGCAGTGTCCAGTAGTTCCACCAGCATTCCTTTGCGGGCCTGATTCTGGGGTAAGCATTGCAGGCTACACCTAAGCTAAACCTGCAGCGCTGTTGCTGGTGGTTTTGACGCTAGATGCTGCCGCGTGTCACAGCTGCTTAATTACTGCGTTTGAATTGGTTAAAATGATCGCCTATCCACGGTATCATTATAATCAGCTGAACACCACTGTGTCAAATGTATGATGACGGCTACCGATCCACTACTCAATGTAACAAATGTATGACCCGTACTTTAATGCCGTTGCAGTCTATGATGGTGATGCGTTTACAGTATCAAATGTAACTTGTAAATGTTTTTAGTTTACAATTGAAATTTACAAGCATAAATCGGCTGAATTATCTTAAAGAGCTAAGCAATACCTGATGAAGTTCCTTTACCATTTTAGGTTGCTGACAACCCGCCGGAATCTACGGAAGAATCGACCGAACCTACCATTGGAAACCAGAATGACGACGATAGCGGTGAAGGTGGTAACAATGGTAACAAAGGGGGAGGGAACAATGGCAACAATGGAGGAGGGAACAATGGAAAAGCATATGGTAAAGGATAAGTCAACGAAGAATAATGCACAAAGAAATGATGGCTGCAAACGAAAACTTCACAATAAAATAAAATGCTAATTCTATCCATTCACTAGTGTCTTTTGCATGTTAGCCCTCGTTTTGTGATCATACAGAAAAGCCACCGATCTCAGGGTTTGCTTAACAATTTTGGGCAATAATGTATTCAGTCAGTCAGTCTGATAAAAGGAATGATCCATAAGATGATAAAGAGTCAATATCACGATTTCTTTCTGTTCACGCTAGTAGTTAAGGGCCCCCGTGCACTAAGCAACCAAGCCACGCGACCAGGTCGCTGCGGCCAACGAGAATACTTACGGTATATGTAGCACGACGCACTTGGCCACCGTAGCCAGTCAGTCGCAGCAGCCACTGGGGATCCCAGGCGGAATGCAGGGCAACCATGCTTGTTTCGTGGTCATTTTCCACCACGTGATCGAGAATTATCAATGAAAACCGGATGTGGCTGCGCAGCACGTCGCCACGTTTTTTGGCCACAACGACCAGTGGCCGCTGTACCTGGCTGCCCAGTGCAGAGGGGCCCTTAGATACTATTAGATGTCTCCACGTGTCATTAGATCTTTATTTTCATATATTAGGCCTTATTTTTTGTTTGTTTAATTTGTGTTAGGGAGTATTCACTGAGAAAGTGACAATGCTTCTTCAGTCCGGCTACTGATGGCACAAATGATTCACTCCAAAACCAATCGACAGGCCAAACATCAGTTTATTACTGTCCTTGAACACCTGGAGCTGCGCGTTCCGTTTTCCAACCAACTGCTACCAGGTAATAATGAGTGCTGGGCCTGCAAGCGAGAGGTCCCAGAGGCGTGCATCCTCACAGAAAGGTAATTAGAGAAAGTTCAAAGCAGGTAAATAGTTATATTTTCCAAGGCATGGAGTATCAAATATTAAAACCCCTGATAATTGTATTTATTCTGGATAATGTTGCAACTCTTATACGATTAGACGAAGACCTTCAAACAATGAAAATGACAAAGTATAGCGATCCACCCAAAACCAAAACTGGTATAATAAAAGCTGCCAAGTTTCCAAAAAGGGTTGGCCTTTCACAGGGTACGCACGGACCTGTAGATAATTGCACCGACTAATAGTTTGAAAGTTAAAACTAGAACATTGCTACTTCTTTTACCGTCCAAAGTATTAATTGGTGTGATTAACTCGGCTACAGGATTAACCTTGGCGACGTTTGGAGGTTTCAAACCTTCTTGAATGTGAAACACAAGCCCTATGTGCTATAGCAGCCAGACCAGAGTTGGAGATGCAATGCATCGGAAGCATCACCTTAGCCTTTTGTCTTTGCAAGACAAACCACCTAGGTGGCTTAACTTTAAGCAACTCTTAAGCTGTAGGGACTTGTATTGAAAAGGCTTAGTTCATGTAGCATTGGCGATGTTGAAGCAGCTTGTTGGTATACAACTTAAGTTTTCTTTCACCCGTACTATTGTATGTTCAGGTCCAACACTCGTTCCTTGACCGCTTAAATCCAAAATATGCACACAATAAGAAATTAGTTTATTTCGGTGCGCAAATAAGCACTTTAAGGCAATATTGTGTTTGGGTCAAAAAGTGGGTAGCTCTGGTGGCAACACTGATCAGAACAAAAAACTACCACATCGTGCCCATCTTACGTCATTTATCAAGCCTCTAAGGCAAAGTTTACGCAACGACTCCTTGCCGCTAGATATCCTCCGAAATTCCAGTCTAAACAGTTTTAGCTTTGGCAGCTCACAGCGTTCAGAAGAGAAGGAAAACTGCTTCGTCTGGAGGACAGTCTTACTGTCACATTATAAGGCTGCAACCATTTACTCAAACGATGTAGGGTTTAGCTAATCTAGGAAGTGTTACTGTGGCAATGATAACATTAAATTCTGACAGAGAAAATGGAAAGGCGAGTCATTGCATACGCGCGCCCTATTTGGACTTCCTTTGGTGCAGATTTTCAGCGACACTGCTGAAATGACCTAAACTTATTTCAGTGCCATCACCAGCGGATGGCCGGAGTTATCCACATCAGTTTTTCAGATCCCATTCCTTCCCCAGTATGCTTGAGTACCAAATTCAAACTGCACCACAGTTCAACCTAAGTATAAGAATTCGCTGTAAATTTAAAAGTCGCTGTAAGTTACATAAAATTAAGAACAGCGAAAATCCTACACTAGAAATACGTAGTCCACCTTATGCACTTACGTTTCGTGCCTGTGGCCACACGCATTCTCAGTCAAGGAGCCCTGACCACTTGTGAGCTTAACTGGCTCAGAAAGCCATCTTATGACAATGGGGGGAATGGGGCAAAGGCTTTACGCCAAGTGACCTAGGGACCGATAGGGTTGCCAGTTTGAATCTGGGTCATGCCATGCAGAGGAAACGTTTGAGTTCATGAAGGAGCTTTACTGTATTAAGTTATTTCTAGTGCAAGATTTGGCTGTACTTTCAACCAATTTGGCTTGCTTTCCCATGTCATTTTATACAGTTCACCCAGACTCAGGAACCAGAAAGGTTTCGTTCCTTCAAGAACCAAAATTTCGTCAATAGGTTTCAGTAACATTTCCTGTAGACATCTACGTATGCGCAAGCTTTGGAAGCTCAACGAAAAGGGACAGTCATTTCGCACCTCGAAAAGTGTCAAGATAGGTGCAGGATATAAGTTGTGGATGGTTTTTCTTCCCAGTTTGAAATCCTACTGCAGCTAGCTTCCAATCAACATCCGGACTGGTGATTAGAGTTTATTGCCTCAGGACACTGGCAAGTGCTTAATTTCGAACTCGTTCTAGTTAACGAACATGCTCCAGCCTAAAATTCTCCACGAAAGATTTTGGTAGGAAGATACAGTCCAAATCTTTGACTATGCAGGCCAACAGAACGTGTTCAGTCACGAAATGTGTTTTATCTGGTTATGGTTAACTTATACTATTCCCTTGATAAGAGATTTTCAAAGAAACACATCAGTGGTAACCAAGTTCTGTTACTAGGCGGCGGGGGGGGGGGGGGGTGTTCAATTTACGATTAATGGGGTATACGATTGATGGGGTAGATCATTTGCCCTGTATCGTTACATAAATGTAAGGTCGACGGCATAATGTTTCAGGGCCAGCCAATTGTTAAGGGAAAGAACATACCGCATTTCAACAGTGGAACTTGTGATTATGAAAACTACTGCATTAGTAAACAGGTGATGTAATGGACTAAAAATTATGCTGTTGAAAACCTGAATTCTGCTGTAAGCTTATAGGAACATTTAATCGAAAATAAACTCGCAAATTGGTAGCAATGTTGGAGGAACGTAGCGCATGGTATGCATAAAAACTGCGACTTCCATTTACTTGTCTAGTGCAATGTACTAAAACACGAATAAAGCCATGTTTACCATTTTACAGAGCAGAAAAACACTTCACTATTTTCTATATTTTTTATTTTAAACAGTAAATATATTTTCTCCCTTACACGTTCAACCGTAAACAAATTTTTTCGAAATAAAAATAAATCAAATAAAAACGATTTAAATAAAATAACCTTCATTTCTCACTAAACAAAACTATAAAAAGAATGAAACTAAAAATATAAATCACTTGGAAAATATGTAGGTCTTATACATGAAGAGTGGTATTGGTAATTACTTCCTTTATACCTGAAAAAAAGAAATGGGTAAACCTTAAGTTACATACGTAGAAAATATTGTACAGAATAACCTTAGAGGAAAACTTAAGCACCAAGGTTCGATGAGGCCCAAATCATTAACACCCAGTAGTCTCGAACGTAATTAGTGGCGTAACGTACAGGTATGCACGGTACGGATTGCGTAGGGGCCCTTCTAGCAGACAATTATCAGAATGGATCATAAAAGCAGTCAATCTTTCCACATGGCCTTTTTAAAAATTGCAACGTTTTCCCAGATGATTACCCAATGATTTTCTAGAATGTTTTCTTTGTTTACAGGCTTACGAGATATACCTTAAACACATACAATAGGCACTTCAACAACCTTGCTTCGAAGCATAGGCATCAACATGTGTTGTACCCAACTTACCTTTTGTCACAGCAAGAACGATAGGCGAAGCCTTCCTGTGGCTATACGGCGTTCCTTCGGAGGCAATTGCGATGAACAGTTGATTGGCACGGATGAACGGTTCAATAGTTTGAGGCGCCATTACAGGTATGCGTGTCCAAAGACGGAATTTGAAAAAGTCGGCCCATCGGTAAACTAGAACGTCATCCAAGGCATGCGATGCAAACAAATAAGTTTCATCTGGAATGATTCGGAAAAAAATCCGGATTAAAAACTCGAATACTATTTGAATCACTTAGCACAGCAATGCATTCTTATTTCATTCCGTTCCGTTCAGTAATGGGAAACTTGAAACCTATGAAGAGCACTGCGCGTCAAATGTTGGGATTGTTTCCTAGTGGGTGTAGAGGTCTGAAAAGTTTTCCAAGGGTGGGGAAAGGAAGCCCATATTTGCATCTATTGCAGAGAGGCAGACTGCTACACGAAAGCTAAGTAAACCATGGCATTTTATTAGAAAATTACTAAATAGGGACTAAAATATCTTCGGTGAATCTCAGCAAATCGGGAACGGCTTAAGGGCCAGAGCTCAAAAATGAGGTTAAAATAGTCTCATTGGAAACTCAATTATAGTGGAGTCAAAGCGAACAAACTCATTTTATGATTTAAAAGTGTTAAGATGAAAGCATGTAAAAACAAGTCTTTCTCAGTGAAATTGCCTTGGCTGCAGATGGGCACCATAAAGCCAACAAACCCCCAAGAAAGGTAAGTAAGCATCCAAATGTAGGGTCGGCTGGGGGGGGGGGGAGTGAAAGAAGCTCCTGAACCAAGCTTGTCCGGGTGCAAAATTTAACTTAGCTGCACCTGCTGCAAATCAGTCAACGCTTAAGATTTTTGTAGAGGGGGGGGGGGGGGGTGCTACGCACACTCAAGACAATTAGTTTTAAAGATTTTTCCTGTGAGGTCATTTAGACAAGCAGAATGCACCATTCATTAGCTATATTGTGCGCGAAGTAAATATGGTAAAAACATGTTGACTACACCAGTAAGGTTTCATGTCGACTAAAACAGTACATCAACACTGCAGTATCTGAAACCTTTAGGAAAGTTTGTGTTCCTTTGCTGTTATGACTTCGGTTCAGTTAATAATATAACATTTGTTGTCCAAGCAACTGGTCTGGCAAGGATTGTGAATCACTTCTAGCCAGCTAAATTTATTAGCATAGTTTGTCCCCCCACAGACTGCTCCTAGAGCGCCATGGAGGACGACTACTGGAGAAGACGTCTAAGAAAACGATGCAGGGGGCTCAGTTTTAAGCCTAATGCGAAAAATCGTGACAGACTTTGCATTACAGTTTCTGCCTTAAGAGCGTTCCAGATTGGAACAACACGCACAGTTAAGAAATGTAAATGACAGTCAAGGCGTGCCCCAGGAACAACCAGCTTTCAATTATGTCCTCTGGTGCGGCCCAAACTCGGGGCCAGGTCAAAAAAAGGAAGATCTACCTCGATAAGGTGATGCAGGATCCGATAAGTCAGGACCATGTCAAGAACAATTATTCGCAACTCCAGATACTCAAGGCCTAATTGCTTAAGACGTTCTTTGTACGAAATGTTGTGAAAACCCTGAAGTGCCTTCGTAAAGAGTCTCTGAACCACTTCTATGGAATCGATGTCCTGTGCCAAGTATGGCGACCAAACTGGAGTTGCATATTAGAGGACTGGACGCACAAAAATCTTAAATGCTCCGATCCTTGTCATAATGCTTCCGGATGTGAAGCATCGCCTTATGATTGCAGAATGCTGGTAGGCCGAGGCACAAACCTTATAGCAATGAAGTGAGGATTTTAAGTTTTGAAAGAACTAGATACCAAGTTCTCGCACTTCACCCGTTTGCGGAAGGATAGTCTGGTCCAATGTATACCGGGAGCAAGGGTTTGAGGTGCCAACATGGAAAGCGTGGCCTTACCGAATGAAAGCTGGAGCTGCCAACATTCTGACCAGACGCTAACAGCCTGAACCCGAGTCACGGGCCAGAGAAGGGAACGAGGTGAGATTTTCTGCCCCGACCTTTAAATCTGCAAATTTAAAACCGAAGGTATCGTGATTTTCGAATTTCAAGTCGGTAAGGTAAATGACAGAACCTTGTGGAATGCTACAAGGAATTTGTGTCCAGGAAGAAAAGGTATTCTCAATTGATACCCTCTGGGTTCTCTTCCACAGAAAAGTCGAAATCCAGTCATCCAGTGCGCTAGTCCAACGGACTAGGACTAGGAGTAATTGATGAGCAGTGTACCAACCAGGAAGAAAGCCAAATTGGTCACGTTGAAGTGTGCTCTGGCAGGAAAGCGAAAAGTTTATCTTGGATAACTGATTCCAAAAGTTGACAAGCAATGCAAGTAAGGGCTATGGGTCTGTAGTTTAAGGGGTCAGAGGGGGACCCCTTCTTAAAGAGTGGGATTACAATTGCCCGACTCCAGGCAGATGGGATTCTACTTTGTGCAAAGAGAAAAAGTTTCGAGAGTGGACAAGTTAAACCTTACCAAACGAGTTAGTTGCTACAAAATGCAGTTGTTTATGAAGAGCCTCTAATCTCTTTCTCTTCCCTAGCAATGTTGGAGCAGAGAGCGGAGAGGAATTACCAAGATAAATTTCTCCACAAATAAATGAAGGTGTAGTTTCAGCAGTACAAAGCAAATCAACTCCAATGAAACTTATGATCCTTGTAATTACTTACCCAAAAAGCTCGCCGTAGCCAAAGCAACAGCACTCAGAGGAAGTTTCTGGACGCTACGTATCGAAGTTTCGCTGACTTCAAAAATATCAACACGATCCGAGGCGATATCCTGCGTACAGTCATAGGAGCTAATGGCTACAAATGAGTGACCATGGTCTTTAAAGGCAACACCGTCAGTCGCAGCCGTAGTGTGAATTGTGTGAGTAATAGCCGTACTCATCTAAAACAGAAAGGCCAGAGTTAAGTTTGTTAATCTTAAAAAAACGAAGATGAACAAATGTAGCAGATTTGGGCAATTGTGTCAAGTCAAATTCCGTATTTAATACACAGAAGGGTTTAAGCACTAGTCCTTTAAGAATTTGTATTCAGCCCAAAAATTAGAAAAGTTGCATAACGGCGCTTTACCGATATGTACAGGGCAGTCCACAAAAAAACTGACAACCCAAAATTTTAGTCCAACTTTTCTAGTTAGTACCCCTCAGAACCAGGAGTGGACAGAAATCTTAGTTTCATTCGATTTGATTTGTCCTCCCCTGGTTCTGAGGGGTCTAACTAGAAAAGTTGACTTCAAAAACACCCTCGTACAGAGCAAGACTGCTGTAAAAGTTTTTGGAGCCTAGCAATGAACATGTCACGGTTAAGGTGCATTCCTTTGCTAGTTTTTAAGCACCTGGCTTATTTGTACCAAAGCTTTGTGCAGTATTCTGCAAATGTTATGAAACCAAGATACTCCAAATATTACGAGTGCAGCAGGACGCTGCAGCAGGATGCATTTCAGAAACCATGCTGCCATACTTCAATACTGAACCCCCCCTCCAAAAAAAAAAACCCAAGACTAAATTGGGATAGTTTCCAACAATGGAGATTGAAACTAGCTGACAAATCTTAAGCCAAAAATCGCTTAACAGATGCTTAGGCTACTCGGCTTGGCTTCACAGCTTTACTTACCGTGTCTTGATTTAATCTGAAGATGTATGATAGAGCTTCACCAGTTGTCGTTGTGATGTTCTGAGCATTTACTACCAGCAAGTAATTGTTGTTCTTAATTTGGAACCACTTCATCGAGACAGTTTTCGCATCATAAAGCTCGGCATTGAAATTGGAATCCTACAAAATAAATTAGCAATAAGAATTGTAGGCCTACGGGGTTTAGTACTGGGAATTTTTACTTCCCTTCCTACAAGAAGTTCTAAAAATGGAATCAGTGTCTGGGGCCTTTTAGTTAAGCCCACCATTTTACACAGTTTAGCAGTAAGTCAAAAATCTACATTGGTTTTGTGCTTACAAAGTTACACGTTCAGAAAGGTTTGGCCGCATTTGGCAATTTTGTGCTACTACAGGGAAACCACTTACGATGTCAGTCTTTGGAAGAATGTTATATCAGGTTGATCTTCTAAACCAAAATATTTGCATGCACCATTGCTGGTAATCAAAATTATTGTAATAACACGTTTATCGTTAAAGGTATTATAATTTTAACTGAACAAAATTACACATTCAGAAAAAAACTTTCCAGTGTCATTTAAAATCAGGAACAAGGTGAAACATTAGTGACCATAAAGATGTATTTAGTCCCGATATTTTGAGTTCTAGCTATGTTACAACCTGATATGGTACAACTTGATCAACTAGCATTATTTGCATTAATTACTGGGTGGCTTATTAATACTCTGCCAGTACGTGCCCCGTGATGTCCACATGAAAAATATACAGACCGATCTAGAAAAAAATGAAGTAGAAGCTTTGAAAATTGAAATAGGGACCACTTTATTGGATCAAAAACTCAATTCCAATCCCAAAAAACTTGGTCGTATTATGAAATCTTTCAATGCAGTCAAGATGCACAAGGCTATTTACTATAGTTTTACAAAAAAATTAAAAATATTAGCCACTTTCTGTAATCAGAATTGGATTTACCATCCAGAATTGCGGATTTGCATCCAGAATGTGGATTTTGCACATTAAACCTTAAAAAAAACATTTAGTTTTAACTAGCTTTAGCTTTCTATGACCAACCTACATAAATTTGGAATAAATTTATATTAATGGAATTTTCCATTACGTTTTAAGAGTTATCAAATCATTTCACGCCCTAAAATTCATACACAAGACTCATGGAGGTAGAGTAAAACATTTTCACGACGTTTTACCTTAAACCCTGTGAACGGTATACGAATGTTAGCTATGGTTTTGACATTCTATCCTAGTGGCACCTTCAAGGTCAGTATGCGTACTTGCAGTTCTCTTGGAAATTTAAAATGCACACAAGGATAAGTAGAATAAGAATTTTGAAAACATTCAGAAAATAAACCTAGCTTCTGAGGCTCTGCACAGGAAATCTGCCAGTTCGGCATGACTTGAGTGTAGTAGTGTGCTTACCATAACTTCACATACATCGGCACACCAAATTTGCTTTACTTCTAAATGATGGTTTGTGGCCAGGGCTGCGAGGTAATAATCTGGGCCATTCAATATTGCTACAGCATCAGCCTGAAAATATTAAGTTTGTTAAAAGTTTGAAATTAAAGCAATGTGCGTAGCATGTAAATTCACTAAATAGTAACAGATGAGAGATTGTTAAAATGCTGTGTATAAAAGAACAGCCATATTTAGTGAGTTTTGGAAAGTCCCAACTTACAAATGTGATCAAAATTCTAAAAAACGCACTCAAACATAGATGCCCGCATCGGTCGTGCCCTCCATTACGCCACAAAGGTGGATTCCCACCAAATCGGAAAACTCATCTGCGCATGCCCAGATGCTTTATGAAAACTTTACCTTTCCAAAATGCGCCGGGGCGATGGTTTGGTTAAGTTTTGATTCGTTCCATTTTGGACTGCATAATCAGCCGACTGCTGCGTATCTTAATGTTACAATCCTACAGAAGCACACACAGCAGCCACAACCTGCTTGAAAATTGATCGAAGAAATGCGACAATATCTTGGTCACTCCGAAATTAAAAAAAAAAAAACAGACTGCTGATATGCAACTACAAACAAATTTATGGACAGTTAAGATTTGTCAGTAGGCCTATCAGGTTCTGAATCTTTAAAATAACGTAGCAAGGACTACGAAATAAAAGGACGGTCTTATGCAACATACCATTATTTCACGTAGCCAAGTCAAAAAGTAAGGTCGCTTTCAGCTTTCGTATGCCAACTTTTAAAAAGCTTAGTTATTAGTAGCTGGAATAATCCAATCCTTACAGTGCAAGTGCATGCCACAATGTTTAAGACAACGAATAGGGCGGCTCTCGGAAACGGGAAGAAGGTCAGCATTTAGTTTTCTTTCTCCCTTCGGGTTTTGTTGGCAATCACCTGTAAGCCTTCCCCAATCAGCAATGAAAGCCACGCTGTCGTATTAACAGGATGGAAAGTCAAGTGTACTAAATTGAGCTAGATACATATGAAAGCCTATTGAGTGTTCAAACCTAAAGGCCGACATCTAAGGGTTAAGTTTCCTGCTCTACCGTAATGACGCAGCTGAGAAGTCCTGAAGATCAAGAGGGTCTTCAAGGTCATGGATTCGATAGTCGTACTAGGACTACAAAACAGCAAAATCCTAACACTAAGCTTTTGTGTAAGATTTGCCATTTTGCTTCTATTATTAAATTTAAAGATATGCACCTACCATCACTGGTTTGAGTTGCAATATAGACACTCCATCTGCTTGCAAAACAACTGCTTGTGTTCCAACCAATGAAGGGTTGTGTTGTCCAGGACATATTGTTGTAGGCGAATTGCGAAACACAATCAGAACAGAGTTCCTACCAGCAACTGCATGTACAGACTCCGTGCTGTAAACGGGAAGTGGTGTTGGCCAGCTGATTAATTCACAAGTTTCTTGTGATTTGGAATGTAGGCACCTAACAATATAAAGTTTGTATTTAATCTTCATGCACTATTTTAACAATTTCTTGTTAAGATCTTAAAACCACACCACCTGTGTAGAAAGACATTGTTGCACTCATCAATATCAAGTACACTGGGTTTTCTGGCTGTAAGAATATGAAGCTCGGAGTTTACACTGATGACAGCAAGATCAATGGAAGACTCCAAGTAGCCAATGACATCAAGGTAGTCCACGTACGTAATTTGTTCTGAAAGAAGTTTTACAGTATAGTAAATACTTTTTTTTTTTTGAAAGAAAAGTCATTACGCACAAAACAGGAGGTAGGCCACCTTAACACGATGCAACCAGTGCTGGACCTAAAGTGGTACTATCACCGATTGAAAAGCAAACGACAATACCATGGTGCCATCTAGGAGTGGTGATATTGTCAAACTTTTACAGCTTCCTTCCAGGTGTACGAGGCCGTACCAAATTGTCCAACAATAATTAAGGTGATCGTGACTAGTTTGTTTTGTAAAAAGAAATGTCGTACATTCCTCGATGCACACAAATGCTAGAAAGTGCTAGATGTTGCCATATTCTGCCCACTTTCAATCCCTGATAGTGCCACTTTAATAGCATGCAACTATGCAATTTTTATCTCACTCAACTCGTCCTTGACAATCCCCAGCTTTCAACTTCCGAGTGATAAAGAGATGGAAATGGACAACGAGCAGCATGTGGAAGCCCACTTTGAAACAATACCCCAACTTAAGTGGTGTCAACTACCCAATTACAGTGACTTCTTGCATCTATTTGCCACTCAGAACACCGCTGCAGTCACATGAAAACCATCAGTCAAAACATGTTCTGCTGAAAGTGGCAGTAACCCATTGCCACTGCTAGTTGTGTTAAAGCAGCCTTACTATTGAAACTAAGATTGATGTTGGACAGTCATCTGAACACTTACTTTTAATCTCATGCGTTAATGATCCAAGGCAGCCATCAGATGCTTGCAACCAGTTGTGGAAATTTTGGTCTTCCCAGGCCACTTGTTGCTTAAGGGTTTCAATGCGATGTGAGAGCTTTTCGATTTGCTCTTTAATAATATCAATGTTTATCCATTTGCCTAAGACCGTCGCCTGTTCTTCAAAGGTAATGTCTTCCATGTGTACCTGAAAGTACCGTACACTACATTGAACAGGTAGTGGAATTTTTGGCTTTTCAGGCCCACAATGCAACTAACTAACGTCATAAATAAAATTTAAACATGTTTCTACCTTGTCACCTCTTTAGATAAGTCTTTCCATACGTAACAAAAGTATTTAGGATATACAAGAAATGGTATTCATGGAAGTTTAGGTATCAACTAAATCCACAAAAACTGGGTGATGCAAACTGAATACTTTATCTAGGCCGAATAGTTTTATTAGAACAATTTTAAAGCTTTCACGCATTTTAAGCCCAACCCAGAAGTCCGTGCAATCTCAGCTGCACTCTTGAAAAACTGCTAAGATTCGTCATGACAGGAAGTGGAAGGGACTAAAACTGGAAACCTATTATCTACAAACGAGGTTACCACCAGAAATATTTTTGTAGCCAAGTAAACAATAGTACGTATTCGGTTTTGTTGAGAATTTTTCCCCGAACATGGCAGATCCAGTACTGTACAAAACCGGATTTGGTCGATCCCCATGGAGTTTTATTTTGCATAGCATTATTCAGCAAGTTTTAATTGAATTACCACTCATACATGGTGACGAGCATTATTTTGGAATGCGTCACTAACAAATCTAGAAATTCAATCCTCTAACACCTATCGAGTAAGACAGCATCAGTAAACACATTAAAAGCTTTCACCTTCATTACAATACTTACCCATTTTCGTTGAGTAGCGCTATGCACAAGACTAAAGATGACCAGCCAATGAAGACCGTTCATGAAGTCGGTTCTTAGATTTGAAACAGCAAGCGATTCAAATTCCTTAAAACCAACTATTTTCTGGTTTGTGTTTGTTGTGACAAAATCTGATCGGCAATTGAAGTTGTTCATTAGGCCACCGACTTCCAAATTTCCTACAAGAAGATTTAAAGTTATAATCAGATGACAAAACAGCCCAAGTTTTTGAAAGTTTTACATTAACGATTTACTAACAATTTCATGCCAATGTAGGTAATACCGTTGTAAAGTACTCTGGTCAACGCATTTTAACATGGGTTTTCCTGAACATTTCCATTTAGGACTAAATATTTCAGTTTAGATAGTGCTTACCCTTGCATCTTTACAGCCTGTGGTGAAATAATACTTGAAAAAATGGCTGTTAAGTCCCACGGCAGGTCAAACGGTCAAGGCTCAAAAACTGGGGCAACCTTTTCTGTACTAGCTCTCGTAGCATTTTTTTGAAGGCTGTTCTTATACACAGAAGAGCCACACGCAAGATAAAATGGGATATAAAAGTCGCCCATTTTAAATTTCATGGAGAAAGCCATGCTATATATGTGAGGGGAGGGGGGTTACAGCATAAGCTGCTTAGTGCCTATTCAGCAACCTCGAAAAATTATTATTTTCGGGGTTACCGAGTTATTAAGACGATTTCCTACATATTGTAACTAAAACGGCCAAGCATGTACCAGAATGTTACATACTCTACATTTAGGAACCACTTTCTTTATTGAACAATGTAATATCAATTACCTCAGATTGTTTCGCCCTTGTTTGAGCTCATCAGTAGAGACTACTTGGTGGACGAGAGCTAGGCTACACATGCTAGGGCAAATGACAAGGGCGAAACGAATAAGGTTTCAGCAAGCAAAATAGCAGAAACTTTATCTAGTTTGGGGCTCCATCCAACTGAATGGCAGACAACCGGGCCTAGGCAAATTTTACTTAATTTATTATTTAATATCAATTAGCTCTCACCCACAAAGATCTCTATATAGACAAGACTTTCGCCCTTTTGGCTCATCAGTAGAGAATACTTAGTTTTGCTCTTATTTGCGCCTAGCTCTCGTCCACAAGTATTCTCTACTGACGAGCCTAACCAAGGGCAAAACAGTCTGTCTAGAGATCTTTGTGGGTGAGAGCTAATTGATATTAAATGATCAATTGGTAAAAATTGGCCCAGGTGTCTACCATTTAATAGAATGGAGCCCCAAACCAGACGTTTTTGCTATTTTGCTTGCTGAAACCAACCGTATTCGTTTTGCCCTTGTTATTGAACAAGCAATGGTACTATGCAAGGAATTAAATCCTAAGAATTCTGCAGTGAAAGTTACTTTGACAAGTCGTCCTCAAACGTCTTCAGAATACAAAACGCAGTTTAGATTCCCACGCGTACAAAATTCGATCTTATGCAGTCTTAGCTTAGAAGCCATAACAATACATGCTCAGCCTAATATTACCCGGGTGTCCAAGGAATCGTAACAATGCTAGCTTTGTCACTGGGCTAGTTATTTTTAAAGGTGAGGTGTTCGTAGTGGTCCACAAGGAATTAAATCTTTAATACGTTCCATTGGCTTGACACGAGCGTATCATGGTCTGGGTAATCAGCCTAATCCATGTCAGAAAATATTTTGTCACTTATCGGTGTATTTAATGCAAATAAGACCTTTACTAATATTACCACTTACCCCGAACCAAAGTTGGCTCCATGAAAACTAAAGGCCTGGAGATAGTTTCATTCGAATTCAGTGTGGCTCTTTTGTCAATGAGGTGATTTAAAGCCACTTCATTTGCAGTCCCCTTGATGATAACAGCTTTAGCATTTAGCATTTCGAATGTGGTTGTCCCCTTTACAAATTGCTCTCCTTCAACCAAAACAACATCCAGGGGAATCCTTAGGTTGTTGATAGGACCTTGAACAAAAAAAGATTTACAATAAAGACAATGCAGAACTTTTAGACAGTTTCACGATTCCCTACTGTTGGTTTGGAAGCTATTAGCAAAATAAAAGGTTTTGTGGCGGGTTGTCTTATCACAAGAAACATTACACAAAACAGGAAGATGGGGTTCACCCAAAAGTAACAAGAGAACCCTCGGTTTGGACACTTGGCACGTTTGCTTGGCCGGGCGGCCAGTGGTGCGAAGCTGCAAGATTTTTAATCCAGGTTAAGCAGGTTTTCATTAAGCATAATAAATTATGATTAACTTACGCATGCTTCAGGTACTAAGGACATGTTCAAATTTGAGTTATCCTTGTACAAGGAGGTAAGGCCGGGTTTACGCAACCACTTGCTGTTGTATTCTCGCAGCTAGAAGCTAGAAATCACCTCAAATTCCAACATGGCGGCGGTTTTATGTCTGCCGCCTCGCAACGAAAACAGCAAATAACGTGAGTTCAGAAGTGTTTGGGAAAATTGTTTCGTCATGAGGAATTCTTTAGATTATTGGCACGGATTATAAGACTGCAAGTATTTACTCAAACGATGTCGGATTAGCGTTGTTACCATGGCAATGTCACCTTTACCATCACGATTGAGTTCTAGCTGAGAGAATGCAAAGGAGAGTCTCTGCGTAAACGCGCCCTAATGGGGTAAAAGCTGAAGCTATTTACTGCAAGTCATTAACTTAAAATTTCGAAATAAGACCGTTAATAAACTAAAACTTTCGTATGTTGCTTTCATGGTCTTATTAATGAAGCAAAACTTTGTTCATTAGCACGTTTACATTTCACCTCCCTCCACCTTGTAACAAGTTGCCACAAACACCTCCCCCCTCTACTCCAGCATTACTAATTTATGGATGCTCCCTTTACACAACACTACCACATGAAACTTAAGTTTATTCTACTTGGGGATACACCATAAGATGACACTAGTTATTTACTATTTGGTAAGGGGCATATTTTGACTGCTACATAGTCTCGACCAAATTTGTATCCCCAGAGTTGAGAATCTCTGCACTTACCCTGTACATGTAATGGTGCATTGAAGGTCGCATCGTGGAATAAAACTGGTCCGTTAATGGTTTGGTTAGTACCCTGTGTAACAGCTAACGCCGCTACCTTTGCAATGTCCACACCATGAATCAGATGAACACGTGTCACATCTCCCAAAACATTAAAATCCTTTCTGGCCACAAGACTGCTGAAATGTTTAGTACCAGTGACGTGCTGCTCTCCACCTTTAGTTAGCGCTTGCTGCCGGAGATTGTCTAGGAAAATGCCATTGACTGGAGCTCTGCTATCTATGTCATATACAGTGATGCTGTCTTCGAATATCACATCAGCTGTAATTACCTAAAGGGAGAGTTAGCCAACATCAAACTATTGTAGTTCAGAATTAGCAGGTTGCAGCCTAAAATTTCAGAATTAAAAAGTTGGGAGGACAAAAGCACAAGACAAAGTTTTGGTAGTTTTGATGATTGATGGGCCAACATAATTACAATCCTGCATAAAACTTAAATATGCTGTAGAAAAGATGGAAATAAAAAAACCCAGCAAAACACTAAACTGGTAAACCTTAAGAATCACTGGCAAACAGTAACAGGCATTGTGTGCGCAGCGCATCTTGAGTCTTGCAGGTATTTTATGAGCGGCTATGTCTTCCTGGAAGGAGCAGCCTTAAATCAATGGCGCCATGTTTTTGTAACCATCTTGGATATCAACAAGGCACTCTGCTACCAAATATATGCAATCTATTATGTGTTCGTTCCAGGGCGAACTCAAGATAGGCTGTCGACACTATAAGAACCACTTTCACAACAGTATGAATAACTTTGGGTAAGCAGAAGTCACAACACAATGTTTTAATGATTCTTACATAGAGAACTGGTAAATTATGCACATGTTTTGCAATTCTTTATAATTACCATTAAAACCTTTTGATCCCACAGAAAAGGGTGATGTAGATGCAAACTAAGCCAGTTTTAATTATTGCTACTGTGATACCACACATGGAATAAGCCTAGATTAGTGAAAACTAGTGCAAAGAAAAATAACTCACTTGTTCTTTACTTTTTGACACAATGCGATTAGGAAGATCCTGCACTGCGATTCCATTGAGTAGCCCGTTTACATTTACTCGACCCGCTTTAATAGTTGCAAATGTTTTATGTCCATGAATTAAAGTGTCACGATGCAGCAATACCGCTTCTTTTCTAAGCTGAAATTCAAATCAAAATACAATTAGAATAATCCTCAACTGGAAATCTTACGCTCCCTGCACACCGAGGTGGCCGAGAGCGATTCGGCAGGTCTGTACGACTACACAGAAACTTCAACTCGGCGCAAACTATTCAGTTTTGCTTTGTACTCTTACACAAATGCATAAAATTTGTTAGGACTTAAAAATAACTTCATATTAATACTACTCTGCAATAGGATGGGTGGAGGGGCAGAAACTCCCCAATAAGTTTTTTCTACTTTCATTTAGTCAAGATTTCCTGTCCATGGCCATCAAAGTTACTAATGTACTACACGGGTCCTTCCACAACTACTCAACACTTAAGCAAACGCACGTTTCCGAAGAGTTTGGTACAACCAATGCACATAAACCATGAGCAACCTCAGTTATTAAACTTAAAAAGCACTTAAGAATGTTGTAAAAGTATGAAAGTGTGCACGCACACACCACTTTAAAACTCGCGTGCAGCGACGACCAACGACGCCGCAGCCGCGCACACGCCCTCGGGACACGCCCAGTCCCGGTGCGGTGCCGTACCCGCTTCGGACCCCAGCCCGACGGGCCCAGTCCTCAGATGTTTCAGCTCAAATAATGTACACATAAGTATGCACTTTCACTCATACTTTGCAACAGCAACCTCATGGGCGTTCAAATAGTGTCTGATGAGGGGAAACGATGTCACCTTCAAAGTTTTAGAGACGTGCTCCATCCCAAATCAGTCAAAAATCCACCCACCTCTTTGCGACCTGCTACGAATGGCAAGCTCCCACAATTCCTTAGTCGCATTCACAAAGTGAAGTCACTTCTCTTAAAGCCACGATTTGAACGAAGGATGAAAGTGTACGAATACGAACGTTCTTTACATAATGTGTACAAGCAAGGGGCGAAATAGTTCGGGCTTTTTATCTAGTTTGGACATTTAAAATGCAGTTTGTTTTGGAAGGACATGAAAGTACCAGATTGAAAGAAAACTGAATGGAGTAAAAGTGGAAAGTTATATGCAAGTACAGTTTTATTACGCTTTAAGTTGCAAAATAAGCAGTCCAGAAGTTTTTTCCCCAGCAAGTTTCACCATTGTACAATTTTTTGGCTGTCATGACTAGAAAAGCTATAAGAGTTTATAACAGTTACAGTACAGGGACTTTTATTTTTTTTTTTTGGGGGGGGGGGGGATATGTACCACAGATGCAATTTAAGGTGGGCTTGCTTATGAAAATAGACAATTGAAAAGCTGTAATCAAAACTTCCCTGCCTTGTTAAGACCTTAAAGGCAACTTTTCAACCCCCTAGATGCAGCACCGTTGGATCTTCGAGCAATAAAAATACGAGCGGTAAATAAAAAGTGGAACACTACGAGCAAAGCCACGATTTACATAACTAAAACATCACGTGACCCACATCAGCCTATTGGATGCCGGAGAATCTGGAACGTGGCTGCTGTGTTTAGAATATGGGCAACGTTATCGAAATGATGAACAGGTGCCTTTAAGATCAGCACTTACACTTCTGCTACAGAAGTATTCTTGTAAATTATTGTCTACAAGCGCCCCCCCCCCCCACCCCCGAGGTAAAAAAATTAACCGTTGAAGCCTTTTATAGGCTACAACATCTTGAGATGCTGGTGACCTCAAGGTCTTCACGATTATGAATTTTGGGTCATCTCTTTAGGTTTGTTACTATATACTGGACAGTTATTA
>JAHWFP010136413.1:89986-127260 GCA_023313725.1 Lithobius niger | reverse complement strand
CTTGTCCATACCTACGTTTTAAGCTATAGAACTTGAAAATCGGTTCTGTGGTTCGATCTACAGGTGAGGGCAAAGAGTCCCAACAACGACAACAACAACAACAACAACAACAACAACAACAACAACAACAAGCTGTGGACGCGGAACGGTTTGATTGTTGTCATTAAAATTTGTAATGTGGTTAAATAGTTACGACACGACCCCAAATACCGAATTTCGTTGGTCTATGTCAATTCTGGGCGAGACTATAGGAGTTCAAAGTTTGACGTTTAACACGGAAGTTCATGCTGAGGCTTACATAATGGTCGCGGTCCTTGATAAAGTTCTTGGAGTAAAAGCTAACCAAACGTTCTTAACATTGAAATACGTTCTTCTTTCTTTTAACATATTCACGAAATCAGGAGTTTGTGTGCTTATTTAATTTGTATTTAGCCTAATGTATTGAAATTTTCTCGAACCAGAATTACAATGCTTCCAGACTTTGACTCCAATAATTTTACCGTTTGCGACATCACAACGTGAAGAACACTCTTTCTAAAATTCATTTTAATGTGGATTTTGTAGTAATGTTTGCAGTATTTTGTAGTAAATAAATTCCCCAGGTTTGGTACTTTATGTCCATCAAACTTTGGGACGAAGCCTTAATTAGCCGAGCGAGCGAGTTCGAATATTCGACTGAGTTTGGATTTTGTGATCAGTTTATCTTTTTTTGTGTTTTTCTGTTTGGGAAACCATACTTTCACAATTTTGTTCTGATTAGGTTGAAATTTTATAACAGTGGAGCTTTGGTGCATGATATTCAAGAGTTCGAAAATGAAATTTCTACTTCAAACATTTTCGGAGATATTCGTGTTTTCCATTGGATGGCTAGCGGATTTTTAATTTCCGGTTAGGGTTAGTGTAAGGTTGGTAACCCGAAGAACTACAAACGACATAAAAACAATTTTTTGTAATATACCACAGCGAAAATTATTTTTAAGTGAATAATACAGAAAATAATTACAAACGGGAAAAAAAAAACCTATTAATGACAATTTCACACCTCTTTAAACAACAGCAATTTGTTAAAGACTTAGCCAGTTTAAGATGGGTATTCGTAAGGTGGATCTCTGTATAAACATTAAATACTTTTAATTTCCTTAGTCACTTTAACATTTTGGGACAGGTTATAACGAATTAATTGATCCCTTCCTGTATCTCTCTTTACCTTTGGGGTAATGAACCTGTTATTATTATTATTATACCACAAGAAAGGCATCACAGATGCTCTATTGTACTAAATAATCATGTATGCCAGATGCTAAACGAGGGTAATATATTACCGCTATTCTTATTGATCTTTAAAAAGCTTTTGACACACTTAATTTAAATATCATCCGTGGTAAGCTCGGTACCCGTGGTAAAATATTAAATATTCTCACTAGTTACCTCACAAACAGTCTAAGTTGTGTTAAAATTGATGATTGCTGTAGTGAGTGATACAAGGTTGGCTACGGTATCCACAGGTCTGAATACTTGGACCTATTTTATTTTTTATTTACTTAAACGACATTGACGATTTTCATTGGAATACTTACCTTACACTTTATGCTGATGACATCCTGCTGCTTTCAATAAATCTCGAGAAGAAGAAAATGTTCGAAAACCTCCAAAAAGACTTTAATAAATTAATATCTTTTTGAAAATGAGTTTTATATAAATGCTAATAAAAGTTGCGTTCTTCCGTTTCTCACCTCACATATGACCCTGGATAATTTCGACATTAAACTACACCTATATGACTGTAATTATTCAGTGGAAAACTTGATTTGTAACTGTCATCGTCTAACTACCGTTAAACAAACTAAGTACCTTGGAATCGAAATTGACAGACATTGGAATTTCTATGGCCATATTTACAACCTCATTACCAGGCTGAGACAGTCCCTACATTGCCTTTATAATATTAGGAACAAGCTTAATGCTCAAAAGAAAAGACTTATTTATAACGCATGTGTTCTTTCACCATGCATTCCCAATCTTTGCTTCTATTTCTTCTGGTTACATTGATAGATTGCCAAAAATTTTAAATAAAGCATGTAGAATCCTATTTAAAAATAACAAGTCCAAAACACTGGATATACTGCTTGAAAATACGATCATGTCTTTTATACATATTGCGGGCTTTATGGTGATAACAAATAAGTATTTTAACACGGACCTAAATACTCTTCTGAAAAGACCATGTAGAAATAATAATAATTAGCTGGTCATCCATCATATTCGAAACTCATATGGTAAAAGAACGCTAAATTTGTATTTCCCCTTCCATACTCAACAAGGTACATGTAAAGCTGCGTATTTTTAAAAGTAATCCTACCCTACTAAAATAGCTACAACTTTGGTACTTTACAACGAAGTAATTTTTAATATTTAAGTATTTTTACAAAAAGTGGTGGATTGCTACTATTTTTTTATATTGTTGTTAAAACACCACACCTTTTATTAAGTTTTAGTATATTGTATTTTTCTAAAAGGTACATACAGTCTTCTAGACTCGTGCCGCAAGATGTACAAACTTGTTTGAAATAAACTATTATTATTATTATTATTATTACACACATTGTACAATTGAATAAAGCTATTATTATTATTATTATTATTATTATTATTATTATTATTATTATTATTATTAACTATTATTATTATTAGTAACTTTATCTATAATAAGTGTGCTAGTGTACAAAATATAATGTTCAAATTGTGATTTGAGAAACTGGATGTATTTTTACTTTTCTGATTTTAATTCGGTGCACATACAAGCCATATTGGCTTCGTGCACGCATTTGTCATATTGTTTGATGAATGTGTAATTAATTACCATTACTGAATTAATTATTATTATTTTTTCCATCAAATTTTAATTTATTACCAAAGAATCTTTTTTTTATTGATAAGTATTCGACTTTAAAGAAACAACTAAATCAATGGATAATTTCACAGTGAACTTGTTTAACTTCTAATGAAAAATGTTATTTATTTTGTTGATGTTCTAACGTTAAAAATCATTGATTACTTGCTTTTGTATTACTGTATCTATTCACTAAGTTTGTTGATGTATTCTGTGTAACTAATCAACTTAATTGTATGATGTATTTATTTTTTGTTGTTGATTGCACCATGGTTTTGTAATTTACTTGTACCACAAACACAATTGCATTTATTGTAGTTCTTGTAGTCCTAGCTTAACACAATAAATAAAAATAAATAAATAGAAAATTAATATTATTATTTTTAATATTATTTCTAGTTTTAAGTTATAGTAACTGTATATACATTGTAAATAAAAATAGTCAAATTGCTTGCACATACAAGACTTCGTGCCTTTGTACCTCATAATGTACAACTGAATAAAGCTTATTATTATTATTATTATTATTATTATTATTATTATTATTATTATTATAATAAAAATTATAAAAAATCTTATAGCCTACTATGGTTACAACCAACAAATCGAAACTGCAACAAGAGAAGAAATAAGAAATAACAAATTAACCAAATTATGTTTAGACCTAATCTTTACTAAAGTAGATAAGTTGGAATGTAAAGGAACAGTTATTACAATAAAATTAGCTGATCACTATTATACAGCAGTAAGTTTAATCGATAGCATAAAAATAACCCAAAAAAATAAAAAAGAACTAAACGACCATGAAAACAAAAAATATAAATATAATAATAAAAAAATCATTCAAGAATTGAAATCAGTAAATTGGAATCTATTAAAAGGAATAACTGACCCTAATGAAATATATAATAAAATAGAGGAGACGATAACACAAATATATAAAAAAAACTGTGCATTAAAAAATAATACACAAAATAAAAAGATGGTAATGAGAAATGAATGGATGAACGAGGTACTTCTAAAAAAAATCAATGGTAAGAACATTCTTTGGAGTACAATAAAAAATGGTAAATATGACGGAAAACAGAAATTGGATGAGCTGAACAAAAAATACAAAAAACTTAAAAAAGAAATAGACAAAGAAATTAAGGAAACCAAACAAATTTACTATGGGAATTATTTTCAAAAACATAAAGGGGACAGTCAGAAAACTTGGATTAAAATAAATGAATTAATTGGAAAAGATGCCAACCTTAAGAATATTGAAACGCAGATTAAAATGAACTTTCAAGACAATTTTTCTGAGACTTGCGAAAATTTCTCTGAACATTTTCAAAACCAGGTACCTAAATTAAAACAAAATTTAATAAATAAAAATAATAATAGTACAGGAAAATTAAAGACACATAAACAGGCTAATAATGTAAATAAAACTATGGAGATAATAGAAGCTAATACAAATGATATCATACTAATAATAAATCAAATAAAAATAAAAAAATCTTCTGGATACGATAGCTTTTTGATGGAACATTTTGCTGCAACAAAAGAGAAAACAAGTGAATTCATGGTAATTTTAATAAACAGTATAATTAAAGAAGAAATTTGGCCAATGAACCTAAAAAAACAAATTATTAGACCAGTATATAAAAAGGGTAATACAGCTGACTTAAACAACTATAGGCCAATATCATTACTACCAGTTTTAAATAAGATTATAGAAAAATTCTTTGCAACAAAAATTGAAAACTTTAAAAAAAATTTAATATACTAAACAAAAATCAATATGGATATCAAAAAGGAACAGGAACAATAGATGCACTTGAAAACATAAATAATGAAGTAACTCGAGCTTTAAATGATGGTAAATTTGCAGGAGCCTTACTTATTGACTTAACTAAAGCATTTGATACGCTACGAAAAGAAACTTTACTAGAAAAAATGTACAAACATGGACTTAGAGGGAAAATGTATAACATAATAAAAAGTTATCTGACAGGACGACAGTGTAGTGTAAAAATTGGTGAAAAGACAAGCAAATGGGTAGATATTGAATTTGGTGTGCCACAAGGTTCAGTATTAGGCCCATTACTATTCATAATCTATATAAATGATATGACAAACTTAAAGTGGAAATGTAACCTTACATTATATGCGGACGACATATTCCTTTTATCAATACATAACAATAGTAAACAAATGTTAAAAAACTTACAGAAGGACTTCGAAAATTTACAAACTTATCTGCAGCAAAATGACTTGATATTAAACAATGAAAAAACATGTTACCTACCAATACTAACATCACATATGCAAAAATCAGAGGGAGAAATCTCAACTTGTACATATAAATGTAATAAAGACAAAGAAAATTGTAAATGTGACAAAATAAAAACTGTAGATACTATAAAATATTTAGGACTCGAACTAGATAAAAACTGGAAATTCTACAACCATACAGACAAATTAAATTTGAAAATAAGAAGAACAATACCAATACTGTATAAATTAAAAGAGGTACTGAACATTAGCAATAAAAAGGCAATCTTTGATGCATTAATTATGTCAAATATAAAATATGGGATCACAATATATGGCTCAACTTCAAGAAATCAAATGATACAATTACAAAAAGTTATAAACAAAGCAATAAAAGTATTATTCCAAACTAAAAAATTAGTAAGTAGTAGAGAAATTTATGCTAATATTGGGAAAATGAACATTGAACAATCATATGTATATGAAATACTGAAAAAAAATTATTTCAGTGAAGAACACAAAACAAAAATTAAGAGATCTGTAAGGAACAATAACAACTGGTTGGTTGAACCAAAATATAGAAATTCTTATGGAAAAAGAGGCAATAACTATCTTATTCCATACAATTACAATAAACTGCCAGTACCATTAAGAGACATCCAAAGATTTAGTGTAATGGAACGAGAGATAAAAAAATGGATAATGACTAAATAATAATGATAAATGATGATGATAAATAATACTAACATAATGAGTAAATCACTAACACTTGTATATGTATAATATGTATAATAATATTATAATTTCATAAGATTGTAACCTATTTATTGCTTGCACACACAAGTCATAATTGACTTCGTGCCTGTACTGTTTTTTTCAACAACATCATTAGTACAATAAAGCAGATTATTATTATTATTATTATTATTATTATTATTATGTACCAAATACCGTCCGTCGTGGCTAAGACGCGCTCGTAAAGATTGGTGTAGGAATCATTCCCAACACGAAAATAGCCGGACTCTGACAGAGCAAGCTCTTATTTACAATAGTGAGCTAGCATTTAACTGTGTTGAGTACGGAAAGGCATTTATACGTAAATCAAATTTAGCAAGACACTGTAGTGTCACAGTAGAGAGAAAGCTTTCAAATGTAGAGAATGTAACCAAAGCTGTACTACGCAGCCATGTTTCACCATGCAAACGCTTATAAAGAATGAAAAGAATCCGTTTAAATGTAACGTTTCTAGTATATCCTTCAACAAGATCAAATTTAATAACGCATCTGTCAGTTCATAACCTAGCAAAACTATTCGACTGTGGAGAATGGGTCACGGATTTCGACGAAAAATAAGTACACCCACCTTTCTAGTGTGACGAGTGTGGGAAAAAGTTTCCACATATGTGTAGTATGTAACCATATTACATATATATAACATATAACCATAGTAGAGAACAGTCGTGTAAATGTGACGAATACGACAAGGCATACGGGAATAAATATAACTCAACAAGAAATTTTCGTTTGCGATGTATGGATGAACCTTTTGCAGGTAAAGAGTGTGGAAAAAGCTATAGTACGAAAACTGTTTTAAAGACACACGTGTCCATAAAGGAAAAAAGACACTTTGCATGTGAAAAGTGGGGAAAAGCGTTTATATGCCAGTCTAATTTACTAAATTACACAACGACCAGTTGAATGTTAAATTGAACACATAATAACGTATTGCAGCATCCTTGCTTGGCCGAGCAATTCTGTAGACCACAAATACTCGGCTGAGTGAGGATTCTACAATACGTTATTACTCATATGATTACCGAGTCTATCTTTATTGTTAACTCAGTTATATGTATTCTATATAAGGTTCCTTATTCTTAATGGATTTCATTACTCCCTCCTCTACAACAATCATTTGTATATCATCAAAATAATGAAAACAGAAAATAATTCAAGTTACAATAACTGACGGGTCTCCGAAACCTATTCTTGAGAACTGCTGTAAATGCAGTGAGGTTCCAAGTTAGTAAATGACATCAGAAGGTGTCCATAAAGAATAAACATAGTTTCAATGTGTGTGAATATTTAAAAATCTACCAAAGTTACCTTTAGTCCTTTTGGTGACTTTAATAATTAAGAAATAACTACACCGAAATCTGATGTGTAGGCGTGGGTATAACGTGTACAATCAAGCGTATCGGCACCTGCTTTTTTTTTTATTGTAGACAATATGTCAGTGTTTGGAAAATTATAGAATAGCAAAACATTTCTGTACTGTTGTGTGTTTTTAGGTCAGTTGTCAAGTTCATCACACATGTTACTTGTAAAAGTAATGAATACATGTAGTTAAGTTTTTTTTTTATTAGTAAATTTGTCATAAATTTAAGTCACCGAAGCAAACTAACGGTTGTGTACCATCTCAGTTTGAAGTGTCCTAGGCATTTTACGAGCAGATGGAATTCCAATAAGGACATGAGCATTCCGGGGATTCGATTCAGAAAACACCGGTCATGAGCCGAGATTCTGTCTAATAGATCTACAATAGATCCCATAGCTGCTGAAAAATCCTGGCAGTGTCTCTCACTATCCTGATTAAGCATGTTTGGCAGGGGCTACAGTGACATCTCTTTTCAATTACCAGATTTTCAACGCACACCAGGAAAATTAGCTTAATTCTTCCTCCACTATTAATTCTTCCTGACTACCGCATTTAATATTTCCACGTCAGTGAAGTGACTTCATTGTAGCTTGTGAATAATGTTATGCACAAAGCGTACACTGAATACACAACATTTAGATTAAATTCAGACTATTTTTTTCAAGTGAAAAAAAAGTATTTCTTTAAAAAGGCAAATAGTCATCTTCAGGGCAGAGGCGAGGAGACTCATCGTCACAGGCAAAACTGTCAAAAACAATAATATTCTTAACTGACAAAACCATGGAACCATGAACTGAGCTAAATATTACAAAAAAAGGTTAAAGTTTCATTACAAAAAAACCAGGAGAGTGGCTTCGAACCACGCTAGTTAGTAACACAGGTCATAGTCTAGTAAGGATGGAAGATAGAGGCTTGAGGGTGATTGCCTATTAAGGTTCGACGCCACTTTGTTTTTTTTTTCATTTAATGAAGCTATTATTTATTTTTTTGTGTATCTCACGCTCACCCAATTCTTTATGAAACGGTTTTTTCAGTTTCCACTTTTAGCGTCCTTTCCAGTTTTACTTGGTGTCGATGGGCAGTTTCATTTTTACCTTGAAAATGATAGTTAGTTACCTTTTTAAAGAAATACTGTTACTTTTTTTCACTTAAAAATGAATCTGAATTCAATAGAAACTTTGTGTGTTTAACATATTACGTCTACCATTCTTGGCTATTTTTTTGCACACGTATTCCAAGACTTGTATTTTTGTAATATAAAAGTTATATTATTTTCTCAGTGACGTTAACCTTTGTGAACCTGTCAGATTTAAACGATGGAAGGATGTGTGGTCGTGAAAGAAACCTAATTCAAGACATTGCTTCGTAATTCAGCAGCATGACTGCGCCTTTAAAAACCCTTTGGTGCAATTTTAATTCATTTTGAGGAGATAAACTGCAAAGGTGATCCCTTACAATAATTTAGGGTCTTGCCAATAATGTGATACATTGAGCGTCACAGTGTAACGTGAGATAGGTGATAGAAAAAATTAACTTCGTTGCCTTTCATCTAGAACTAATTGAATTTTCCTCAACTCCCTGTGTGACTTTAATTTGGGACGAAATTTGAGGCAGCAAGGCGGCGGTAGATACCTGCTCTCACAGAATATAACTTCCAACTAATTCATGATACCAGAGAAGGGAGAACGGTTAATGGAAAATGGAGGTAGGTGTAGGCGCAAGGAAGCAAAGGCTAATATCTCAGCTTTACAGCCTTAGCTGTCAGCCTAAGCGCTTCCTGATGCTTGCGAAAGTTCTACGACCGCCTCTCACTTTCTAAATGTCGCAATCGATCATCTCTTAAGGGGCTCGCAGTTGTTTCAAAATTAAATTGTCGGATATCCAGTTGACCATTAGGCGTGGTTCGTTCCATTAGTTGTAATGTACAGACTATGAATTTTAGATGAGCATTTGCTTCTCGAGTTAAAACAGAACGGTTGTTGCCTGCTAGCTTTAGCTACAGCTGTTCTTTGATTACGTACCAGCCTTAGAGAATAAAAGTAAGGTTATAGGTCCGTCGTTGTTACTGCTTAAAACAATACATGCTGTAGTTTTACAATGCTGGTTAAGCTATACACCCCACTGGATTATACATGAAAACCTCATACAGGATTCGGACTCTTCCAGAAATAAGACGTCAGAGCGTAAGACAAACGAAATCCAGCTGAGAGCGTCTTTGCTTTGAATCCTGCAAAATAGTCGGTAGTAAATCCTGTTGTTTTGATGGGGTGCATGATGCAGTAATGCTATAAATTTTTATATCGCACAGGTTAGAAAGATTTTTAAGTAGTATCACGTGTTTACCATTCTTAAATCTTTTGAGAAAAAGTACCTAAAATGTACTCCCTGCCTTGTACACACTGCATAAGGTGCAGAAATGTACTGTTATTTCTAGTGTATGCTTTTTGCTGTTGGCTTTTTTTTTTCAACTTGCCGCTACGTTGTTGGTCGTGAGCTGTCAGGTGAAACAATGGCCGCTTCCGCCTCCACTTAACACCAAATAATGCATCTTTTTCATCGCCTGCTCTCATCGCGGCCGAAGCTTTTATGACGGATATTAAGAAGCCAAGCGAAGAATAGTGTACTGATTGTTTTTGTCAGTTCATGAAACTAGATCCAACCGGTACTTTTGAAGACACAATCGGGCATGACTCGTCCCAGACTCGCGTATCATGCAGTACCATTTTGAAACCCTAGGGGTAGTCAAGTGGTGGATGATTATACCGTGCTCTGCTGGCAAGGAGAAAAATCCTATGCAGAAGTTGGATAAATGAAAGAAGAAAATAACTAACTTTCTATTATGAATTACAGGTAGCTTTGATATGTTCACTAAGTAGTAAACATAGCGACTGTTACTGAGTATTTATGAAATGGCCACATGTACCAAGTCAGAAATTGCCTTAGATTTGCTGTGATAATCTTTGCTAAATTAATATTTACTACATGCAGCGTAGGATGTTAAAATATTTGATGTTACTTTACTGTAAGATAAAGATAAGATAAAGAAGAAGACAGCGTTCCAGCAAAGCTCAAAGACCCCCCCCAGAAAAAAAACTCGATAAGATTAGCCCCTCTACGCATCAAAGCGGGCCTTAAAAGAAGACTAGTTGGGTGTTGAAACAACAGAAACCGGCTGAGAATTCCATGGGTTGACCACCTGCTCACAGAAAAAGCCTTGTCTAATATTGAGCCGGAATAATTGTTTCCGCAATTTGAAATGATGTCCTCGATTACTATTAGGTCTGAGAAGAAAAAATTGGAATAATCAATATTGAGAAGACCATGAAGAAGCTGGTAGGTAAAAATAGCGTCTCCCCTGTCAAATCATTTTTGTATGGAAATCAGATGGAGGAGCTGAAGACGAGGCTGAAGGCTGGTTGCAGTGTCCAGTGCATATGTCCCACGTTGTCCCAAAAAACTGTTGAACACACAGCTGTTGCACTTTTTAACACTAGATCTTATAGTCAGCTTTACGTTTTGTTACCGAAAGCCAGGCGTGAAATTCTACATAAAAGTTTTCATGTAGTCCCAAAGATTTACAATGCTCTACCATATCACTTTAAAACCATCTGATCAGCTCAATGTTTCAAATCCAAAGTACGCGAATGGATTGTTGGGCTTGCTGACCTTGAATTCTTGTTTATTATTAATGTTTAATGCCCTTATTGCTTTAGTATCTATCGAATGTTCGACTTGTGTAGACTAGAATTGACTTACTTTTTGTGTGTGTTTTAATTTGACGTTTTTCCGTATAACTTCATGGGAATTTTGTTGCCGCCTATTGACATCTTCATTATTTTCCTCGATGGTTCTGTGTTGCATATGAGTTTACTCTGCAACATAGATTTCCACTCTTGTAATTTCGTTGCCAATGTATCTCATGAAATGCTTTGGAGTGTAATAAACTTACTTACTTACTTACTATCGGAGTAAGTAAGTTGACAGACAGCTGGACACCATTTGGTGAGTATACGCTGGCACTTTTCAAGTTTATCATGGTGAAAAGGATAACAAGTGTGACAAACTTGTGAACAGTAGTCAAGGATAGGGCGTATGAAAGTTTAAAAAAACATGACAAAGAGGTGGGAATCAATGTAGGAGTATTTTTTAAGATGTAATGAGCTTTGCGGAAAGCTTTGTGAGTGCCATTACCATATGTTTATCAAATTTAAGTTTATCGTCAACTATAACACCAAGATCTCGGTGATAAGAAACTTGCTCTAGCTGCTGACCAGAAAGGTAATATTTCTTGCAGCTGTTCTTATAACCAAAGTGGAGAACTTCGCACTTCCCAGATTTAAAGAAAGTTGGTTAAGTTTAGCCCATTTGAGACTGAGTTGAAGAAACTAATCATTGGCGTGTCCAAGCAGTTTGTAGTCGTCTGCAAAGCTGATGTTCTAAGCTTGCAGTTTGGCAGACAGGTCAGACATGAAAATATTAATGAGAAGTGGTCCGAGAATTGACCCCTGCGGAACTCCGAAGATGACAGAGAGCCAAGGTGCAAAAACTCCTCTTCGTTGTACACGTTGTTTCCGTGAAGATAAGTATGACTGGATCCAGGAAACAGTTGAGTTTCTAAACCCAGAGGCCATCAGCTTACTGATGAGGATGCTGTGATTGACAGAGTCAGAGGCTTTGCTGAAAACTAAGAATATAATGTTGCAGGGGATACCCTTATCGACAAGACTTAGAGACCTGATCGTAGGTACAAAGAAAATTAAAGAGGCAGGAGCGCCCAGGAATAAAGCCATGCTGAGAAGAATGAAGAACTTGAAGCTCAAGACATTCATCAGTCATTGTCCTGTGGACAAAACCCTCTAGGACTTTAGAGGCAATTGGAAGAAGGCTTATTGTGCGGTAATTATTGACAATATGTTGACAACCGTCTTTTGGCATTGGGGTTACGTAGCCATCTTCTACTTAGAAGGGAAACAGCACGTGTTAATAGAAGTAGAGAACATCTGAAAAGGGTTCAGCTAAGGAGACAGCACAGTTCTAAAAAAAAATGCAGAAAGCTCGTCAGCCCAGAAGAGGTGTCTTCCTTAATTTTACAGAAAGAATCAGCAACATCTTGTTTAGATGTTTTTTTTTTTGTCGTTGCAGCACCTATCGCGGTCATGAGAACTCTTCCACTGAAAATGTGCAATCTAGCTTTTTTTTTAAATGAGTCACGTGCACAGTTGTGGGAATTCCTAAGTCCTGCTAGAGTTTAACGAATTAGTTTTTTTACGGCACCCTTCATTGCATCCTTCTTCCCACCTCCCATGTTCAAACGTTGCTTTTAAAAATTTATTTTTATTTTTAATGGTTAGTAAGGGGAAAGTCTATTTGACGGAACGGACGGACGAACGAATGGACGCACGCACAAACGTAGGACAGATAAATTCCACAAAATCGGCACACCTTGCACTACCCAACCCCATCCGTCGACGAACCATCCGTCGACAAAGTATCCATAGACGAACCATCCGTCGCCGAAGTATCCATCGACGAACCATCCGTTGACGAAGCATCCATCGACGAACCATCCGTCGATGAAGCATCCATCGACGAACCATCCGACGATGATGCATCTGACGACGAACCATCCGACGACGAAACATCCGACAACAAAACATTCCGCGACGAACCATCCAACGACGCACTGTCTGACAACGACTCACCCGATGACGATTCTCATCGGCTCATCGGCGACATATCCAAAGACACGAACCATCCGTCGACGAAGCATCTGACGATGAACCATCCGTCGACGAAACATCCGATGACAAAACATTCGACGATGAGTCACCCCACGACGAACCATCCAACGACGAAATTTCTTACGACGACTCACCCGACGGCAAACCCTCCATCGAAGAAACATCCGACGAAACATCTGACGACGAACCATCTGATGACAAACCATCCGACGATGAGTCATCCAACAATCAGACCATGTAAATTCTACCAAATTTCATGTAAAATCTACATTCATTTCCAACCCAAACCATGTAAATTCTACCAAACTCCATGTAAAATCTATGTTCACCGAGGACTCGGCCTCTACACCTCACGCCACACCGAATCTTCGGAAATGACATCAAACCCACTTTGAGAACGTGCGACCTTGCACCGTCCAGAGGGTAAATTCAACATAATTTCGCGTAAACTTGAAGCACATATCATCATTACCCAACGTGTCACCATCGTACCAACCCACAACCCGATCGTTAAACATAATCTTAAACGTACAATAAACGAATGTAGAACGTGAGGGGAACACTATAAAAACGTTTAGATATGTTTCGTGTTTATGTTTGGACATTCTCGCCACGTTCCTCAATCATATTTGAATGTTTCCCGTGAGCTATGACTACCGCCACTTTAATATGTGGAATATATCCGAATTGAAACTATATTCAACAAGAAACCTTCCCTTTGAACGTAAGAAAAAACTAGGACCTCAGGTTACTAATGCAGGATAAAACATGGAGAATAAATGTAATCGTGGTGATCTTAAAAAGAAACTAATAAAAAAGTTTGTTGCTACGAAAAAAGACAACCAATCCGATGGAGAATATCTTCAAGAACTGTTTAAACAGCTCATTAGACCGTTAAAAAATTTCGCTAAATCTGTCGAGAATGGTGAGCAGGACAAAGATGGTGGGGTACCCGCGAATAAAAAATGGAAATACGGGGAGGAGAGTGATGATGACACGAATGAAGTGAACGAAGAAAGTGACACGCAGTCCTTGGACGATGAAGAGAAAAACACCCTGTTCCGAGCACTCACGACGGATATGAATCGACCAACACATAGGTACTCCCACCAACTCTCCACTATTCTATACACCTTCTATGACAAAAATACGGGTTTCAGCTCATCGAGAGACGTTTCAGTCATTGGAAGGGCTTTTCAAGGGACAAAAGTTGGGTGAGATACCAAAGTATTACTTGCACAAATTTTTCCAAACGCCAAAATATAACGTTGTGTGTTTGCATTACGGTACAATATGGATATGAGAGATCTCATTATCGGAAATCAAACTGTGAAAATAATCGATAACGACATAGTGTTGGCAGGAAAGCAGTACCGTGGGCGGAATCAGCTGTGGAGTTTGCTGACTGAAAAAGATGCGCAATACGACCCCTACGTCTTGGCTACATACGCATCGATGTCATATACGATCCTAACTCGGGAATGCCAAAATCAAACCGTGGATACAAGTATGTAAACATTATCAAACCAATTTGGGAGGATATGAAGAAGGAGAAAAACGGTTCGAGTCTCCGTAAAGAACTCGATATAATGGATGAAGCAGAGTCTGACGAAGAATACGACGAATTGGGGACTGATGAATCTGAGTCAGAAGTTTTGTCGGAAGATTATACTGAACCGAACGAAATGGTGGACAGGTTGAAACTATTGTGCGCATCATCATTGGGGGTGAAGATGATTACGTAGAGAAAATTACGGAAATTCTAGCAGAGTTGGAGTAGAGATATTTTAAATGCCGAAGAAGAGAGGAATCTACGTCGAAATCTAACCCATTTGGGAATTTTGCGCGGTTGATTGATTTTATCATGACTTTGTGTTGTTTGACGTCAATATAATTATTGAAAAAAAAATTTTGTACGCATCACTATGAACAAACACGTAGCAAACATTCAAACTTGAGAACTGGTTGGAGGACGAGAGCTCGTGTGTTGCAGAGGATCTGTATAGTGTTGCGCGAGGATGAGGTGGTGGGAAATTATGTTGAATTTACCCTTCGGACGGTGTGAGGCCACGCATTCGCAAAGTGGGGTTGATGTCATTTCAAACAATTCGGTGCGACGTGAGGTGTAGAAGCTGAGTCCTTGGTGAACGTAGATTTTACGTGGAGTTTGGTAGAATTTCCATGGTCTGATGGGGCAGAATTTACATGGTTTGGGTTGGAAGTGAATGTAGATTTTACGTGGAATTTGGTAGAATTTACATAGTCTGATTGTCGGGTGACTCATCGTCAGTTGGTTTGTCGTCAGATTGTTTGTCATCAGATGTTTCATCGTCAGGTGTTTCGTCGATGGAGGGTTTGCCGTCGGGTGAGTCGTTGTTGAATGTTTTGTCGAAAGATGGTTCATCGTCAGATGTTTCGTCGACGGATGGGTGATGTCGGCGGATAGTTCGTCGATGGAGGGTGCATCGTCAGGAGAATCGTTATCGGGTGAGTCGTCGTCAGAAGTTTCGTCGTTGGATAGTTTGTCGTGGGTGACTCATCGTCCCATGTTTTGTCATCGGATGTTTCGTCGTCGGATGGTTCGTCATCAGATGCATCGTCAACAGATGGTTCGTTGATGGATGCGTCGTCGACGGATGGGGCTGGGTAGTGCGAGGTGTGCAGATTTTGTAGAATTTACCTGTCCTCGAGTGGGTGTGACACCCTAAGTTTGTGCATGCGTCCGTGCGTCCGTTCATTCGTTCGTCAGTTCCATCAAATAGACTTTCCCCTACTATGGTTTGTCATTTCCTGGTAGCTTTTACAATTTTTGTGTGATGATCAAAGAAAATCGGGATGCAACGTTGACAATAATAAAACCCTTACGGATTGCGTAGAGAAGGCGCAAATTAATCTCATCATAATCTAGATAATTACACATACGAAGTGCGTGCATTAATGTAGGTCTACTGCTCAGGACGCAAGGCCCCTACAGAGATGAAAGTATAGTGCCAAATGAAAGATTAAGCATATAATGGCCTATTTTCATCGCTGAAACTTGAATTTTTTAACCTTCAAGTATGGAGAAAATTGCTCAAAAGACTGTTTTATGATGTCAAAGTGCGATCAGTAATTTACTGTTTAAGTATACTCCCCCCCCCCACCTAAAAAAACAGCAACCTAAAACGACATGTTTTGCATCATGCTTAATGCAAGCAACACGACATGCAGATCTCAAAGTTGCCTGGCTTCTACTGGTTGGATAAACGGAAAAAGTAGACATGTAGGTTTAAACGTTGTCAAACGTTCACTTTTTTGAAGGACGGAGGTGCGCCCTGTAATAAACCTTTTCAACCAACGTAAAATAAACTGTATGAACTGCCGGCATTCCAAGGAATCAGATGAACGAAGTGTGATTAGCAACTGCAATTATTCTGCGTCCTAATAATCAATACATCGATCGTGGGATACTCTGGAGAGCGATTAGACTAGACAAAGAATGGATCGGCGTAAACATAATGAGCAAAGCAAATGAACGATATGGCTAGTTATTATTGGCTTGTTGTCACCTAACGGTAAAGTTGGTCAAGGCGTAACACTGTACTTTGGTACGAATAACTATGTAGGGTAAGTGGGGGAAGATGCCAGGTTCGTTATTTTAAGCCATATGGCGCCACAAAAATATGGAGTAGTGCCGGGAGTGACAATGATGCAACTACTTCGGGCAAAGTTAATCCAGTACTTCCAAACTGGCTTCCAGCTTCGAACTACCAAAGTACCTAATTTTTTGACATCTCTGTAATGACTGTAAATACTATCTATATCTGGCAAGCGTGCTTCTAATGTGTCCAAGGTTTATCATGAAATATAAACACTTGTAAGCGACAAGGAAGCTGCCATGTTAACGTTACCGAAAAGTGTTGATGTGATAAGTCGTACAGTCGCAACGTAACCGAAAAGTGTTGATGTGATAAGTCGTACAGTCGCAACGTAACGTCACGGAAGGGTTACTAGCACAAGTAACGTTCATCGCATGATCAAGGACCTCTGAAGGAGTGTTGCTTAGCTAGTATTAGCTTAAGCTGGCCCACACTGGAGTTCATAATGCCAGCAAATAGACACTGTGCTGTGGCAAACTGCCACGAGAACTCGCCGTATTTTTACAAACCACATTTCGTAAAAGTTACCTAACACTTACCTTTACGGTCTCTGCTCAAGATCTCCTCAGCGTGTTGTTTGCCGGCTATTGCTAAGATGTTTGACTGTAACACACGGTGCTTACTGACACACACAACAACTTTTTTCTACACACGTAACACTTTTATGAAACCGGTAAAAGATGGCCGCTGGTGAGGGTACTGTTGTAGTGTGTCTTATCCGGCGTTGGAATGACAAAGTTCTGGTTTCATGAAAGTTTTGAATGTGCAGAAAATAAAGTGTCTGTGTATCCCGATGTCGCAACGAGACACCGTAGTAACAACAAGCGTTTCTTCCAGCTTGCCCTACGAGCCACCCTAGTTGATGATGACGTCATGAATCGTGCGTATAACGCTTGCCGAGTTTTCCTTTCCGTAGGAACGTTCTTCTCCTTAACGAAATCAGGTGATCACGCTAAGGCGTGAACGGGCGTCATCACCTCATTTCGTTGTGTTCTTTGCCTACCTAGCGGATTAACGCTAGAGAGGCGAAGAAGACATCGAACAGAAAGCCAATCCTTAACTTAGTTCATCTGCAGTAGCTCATCTGCATACATAGGCTTACGGGTAATAGAATTAAGCATTTAAGTGATTGCAATCAACCTTTTTTACTTGTGTTGCATCGAACCCACACTGTTAGAGACTAGATGCCACTTTGGCAAGTTTGTCTTTAAAATAATTTTTCCTCTCTTCACAGATGGCTTGCATGTTGATTATATTGTAGACTACAAAGAACTCCGGAGAAGTTTTCCACCAATCTTAGTGATCGTGCTTATCACAACCAGGGCGCAATAATCTCATAAACCGTTTAATACGGCATTCCCCCCCCCCCCCCCACGTTACCCTATTCTCGATTTTTAATTCTTTGTTTACTGGAATTGAATTACGTTATTTTTTGTCCTTTCTTATGCCTTGCATTGTCTAAGCCCAAAGAAAGTCCTAAATCTTATTTTTGTTTATTTCAGGTAAGACGAAAGATTGTATAACTTTTCCCAAAATTAGATCAGGCGTGGTAAGTGCAGTTTTGCACCGTACTTATTTACGTACTTGTTTTTTAGTTGTTTGTGAAGTGTTAAATGATCTTTAGGGTTTAGTGTTGTAAATGTGTTTTTTTTTAAGTTCTACAATACCTTCCATAACGTTCTAAACGTTGTTCCTATACCTATACTACTGCTAGTACTATAAGGGATGTTTTTAAAGTCAGCGGTTTGCTTGCTGAGCGCTGAGTTTGCTTGGTTTTGGCTTCCTCCACCTTTCCCATTTTCAAGCTGAGATTAAAAACGACATTATTTGAAGCTTACTAAGCACAAACATGGCCGACAATGACAAAATCAGTTATTATATCTATGTTCTCTGTTTTATTGCATTATTAGTAGCGTTTAAGATGATGAGAGTAAAAGAGTAAAGACTAAGCAATTGAACTGCTGGCAGCTATCAACATCGTACTTATCACGCATGTATCACGTAGATTTATCGCATGTATTAGGATTGTTGCCGATTGATGCTCTGCGGCAGTGGCGCATGCGCACATCGTGCCCCCACATTAGCTGCGTAAGCTCAGCGAACTCAGCACCCTTTATCCTCGCTTAGTTGGATGGCCAGAGACTGCCAAGCCGCTGACTTTGAAAACGACGGAAAAGTTTCTCAGCGGCAAGTGGCTTGAATTAAAAAACGGGAAAGCTTGCCTCGCTTTCAAGCGGTCGCAAGCCGCTGACTTTCAAAACATCCCTATAGGTTCTGTAATAGTCCGGTTCTTCCTGTAAAGATTTGAGCGCTTTGAGAAAAGTTCGAAAGCACATGTCACTAGGCTTTTATTTTACCCTTATAATACACACACTCACCAGGGTTACTGAATTCAGTTTTTTGTATGATTTACACCGTAAGGGCTTTGAAAGGATGGGTGGGGGAGGGGAGGGGGTAAGGGCTGATTTAAGTACTGCTTTTTCTTGGCTCATCAGTTAAAAAAAATGGGTGAAATGTATATTAGGAAAAGAAATGAAGGTGAAAAGTGAATTTAGCTAAAATCTGGCATGGTTAGGAGCTAGAACCATAAAGAATATTATAAACAAAAACGTCAAGTGTGCCTTAAAAAAGGGTTATATCATTGAAGTTTTACTTGTTAAAATGTATACGGATAAAAATTGATGATTTTTAATTGAAATAAGCAAATGTACAATTGAGAAGATCTATTTAATCCCTCTTTTGCTCTACCAATTGAATTGTTGTTAAAGAACAACAACATTGAAACAAATGCAATTTTCTAAGTTGCCTATTTCAATTAAAAATCATCAATTTTTATCCGTGTACATTTTAACAAGTAAAGTGAAACTTCAATCGTATAACTCTTTTTTTGCGACACGCTTGACGATTATGTTTGTAATCCGTGCACTTTTTTTATGGCTATGGCGTCGCGCTACTATGGTTTATGTCCTCGATAATTAGTGAATTGACGTGATGTTTGTTCCCTAACTTGGCGCCGGTGTGTAATTGTTGGTGGCATTTTTTTCATTTTTTTTTCATTTGCAAAGGTGTGAAGCCCGTGCGCGTGAAGTGATTGTTGCTGCCAGCTTTGAAACAATTCAGCTCAGCTCTGAAAGCCTACATCTGCGAAATAAATAGACCATTCAATCGCTTCTAGCTGCCAATTTCGAAGCCGTTAACAACGTAGCTTAGTTTGGTTTAAAACTATATGTGCTTAGCTGAAACACGAATTCTTTCATTTTACCCATCAAGAGTCAACTGTTTAGCAAGGACATAAGGCTAATGCATCCTCTTCCCATTTTCTCAAAGTGCTGGTGAATAATTGTTGGCTCACCAGTATTGTTTTGTAGTGTCAGGCTATATGCCTTGCAGCTGACGTTTGCTGACTGGCATTGTCGCCCAATCACAATGTTTAAAACAATGTAAAACAATAAATATACGATATCGTCTGCTTCCCTAGTGCTGATATCTAACAATGTCGAGACGCACAGCGTCAAGCCATTGTTGGGATCAGCACGAGGGAAGCAGGCGATAACATTTTTAGCTACAGCTTCCGTCAGTCCGACCGTCATTGTTAAGCACGTGTTTAGTGATTGTTGTTCGATTCCGAAAAGTTCCTTCGAAGAACAACAGAAATGAGAACTTTCCTCGTCAGACAACCACTAATCACCAGCGGAAAGCATTATTAACTTAGAAGAATTGTTCGGTTTGCCAGAAATTGAAAACGGTTTGAAATTGAAAACGGTTCTACGCAGGACAGCCTAATAGTCGAATTTTATCAGTGACAGGGGCTGTAGTAGCACTGGCACAAGTAGCAGATATGCCTAAAATAGTGAAAGAAAGACAAACTGGGTGAAACTATTGTTTGCGGCATGGAAGGCGTCCGTACCCAGTCAGCCTTCGTACTACAGCAAGAATTTTCATGAACTCACCGACTCGCAAATAAATGCGTTGATATGTAAATTCATTTTGGAAATTAGAAAGGCCGATGGTAGACGTTGCGTCCCTCGTTGTTTGTATCAAATTAGTTGTAGAAATGGACCGATTTATAAACCAGGAAGGAGCCCATGTTTATCTTTTCGATCGTGAAAGATTTAACCCCCTTGTTAATGCTTTAGATAATACAATGAAACATTCCACAGCACAACACTCTTAAGCAGCCAGGAAATATAACAGTTGTGGGCAACCGGAGTATCGGGTTGTAGTAGTTTAAACAAAAAAAAAAACATCTTCGTACATTGGTTTTCTTCTGTGGTATTCATTTTTCCTTCCGCGGGGACAGTGAACTTCGTGACCTTAAACGAGTCCAGCTTAAATTGTTAGTTTCAACGGAAAACAAAAACGTGAATATTTACAGTACAGTGAAAGACAGTCCAAAAAATTTTCAGGCGGCTTGAAAGATTTACGCAAAGAACCGAAAGTGGTCGCAGCGTACGCTAACTTACTGAATAGCAGCCGTGTTGTGTCTGCGTATAAGTGCTACGTTTTCCATCTTGAAGGAGGGGATAAAGAACATCTTTTTTTCTATCGTCGTTGAAGAAATATAGTACTAATGTGTGGTACAAAATGCAACCTGTAAAAAGAAATACGTTTAGTGGAATCGTTAAAAAAAATAGGCAAAGAAGCAGTGTGAGACGCTGATTTTACAAACCATAGCCTACGTGCTGCATCCGCAACCTTGCTGTAAGCTCACAAAATAGATGAACAAGTGATTGCCAAAAGGACAGGTCATCTTCGCTGGACGCACTTCGAACATATCAACGCACAAGTGAAAAACTTCAGATTACAGCTTCTGATATTTTGCACGGCAATCCAACACCACCAAAGATGGAAGAAGATAAATGCCAATGACAGTGATGCTAAGCTGAAACAGGTTTTTCAAGGAGCCACACTAAATTTCAATTCTGGTTCCAACATTGTAGTGAATTTTAATGCTTGATGTTTTTTTACAAACTCAGTTTGTGATTAAAATGTGTTGTACGCTTTTTTTTTCTTACTGTAATATTTTAGAATTGAATTTTAGATGTTTGAAAATCCACGAGAAGATACCACCACTGCGATCTTGATATCAGTACTGCGGACGTGAATATCAACACCGCTTTTGTAACTTCATTGTTGGGTTATTATATCTTTCCATTGTTGAAAGAGGGCTCATCTCACGGAAGCGGTAGATAAATATAGGCTATTACCCTTTCTCCGAGTGCTGAGAGATAACAATGCGAGACGCACAATGTCGAGACATTGTTTGGATGTCGGCACGAGGAAAGCGGGTGATATCCTATTTATTACCCGGTCTTTGCCTCTCAGTTCGACGAGTATTGTTGGCTGCCTTTGTTGAACCGGGGACTGAGACCTTGCGGCTTCTGTGGTCACCGAGGTCGCGATGCTTGGTGGTCGCATCTGAGTTTACGAGGACGTGGAATGATGAATGGAGCAATGCTTCAACGGGAAGGGGGCTATATGAGGTCCAACCATTTTGTCACCGGTCTTCGATTGTGGACGCCTTTTCAAGGATTAATGCAAAGATCTTGTCCTGCCTTCGCACTGGGCACACTCTCCTACGCGCCCACCAGTTTCGCCTGGGGTGGACAGAATCTCCTTGTTATTGTGTTTGCCGTGTCGACTTCACCCGTGAGCACCTTCTGCTTGAGTGTAAAGCTTTCCAGAGACAGCGAATGACCTTGCTGTCTCCTCTGCAAGTCCAGCCTACGATCAGTGGTCTCTTGTCCTGCATTAGTGTCCGTGCTTCTGCTAATCGTCTTCTGCTAAACGTGCTTCTGCTTGCTAATCATGCTTCTGCGGAGAGTTGTCCGCTTTGTGCATGAGACGAGTGTCAAGCTATAACCTAGCTACAACCTAAGCCTCTTCACTTCCTCCCCTCTCGTTCTGCTTCACGTTCAAACTCTCCGAGCGTGTGTGTCTAAAGATAAGTGTGAACAGGGTTTGAATTAATGTACATTGAATGTAGTTTAAGGGTACGTTACATGGTAAGCGTGTGAGCAAAATGGCTGTATTGAATTTAGCGGGGAGCGCATGAGTTTGGGTCCAGTCTCCCCGGAATCAATCAATCAACAATCAATCAATCACGCTCGGTAAATAGGCTAAGATAGCACTGAGTGAGCCACGACTGTGCTCAAATAAAACTCAAATCAAATCAAATCGTACTTGATAAATGTGTGTGCTCGCACTCGGTGTTTATTTCAGGCAGAGCCATATTTCTTGTTCCTTTTTTGTTATGGCAAAACAACTTACGGAGTTTGAGGATCTGCTTACTTGTCGAGTAACCATAATGAATGCAATGCGGACAATAATGGCTTATCAGGTGAAGCAGCAGAAGATGCTGCTAACAAAGACGATGGTAGTAATAGAGATTAGTTAAGACTCATGTTTTCTGGTGAAACGATTAATTTTAATGAAGGTTTTTACATCATTTTCAATTTTAAGTAGGTATACAATTATTTAATTAGCAAACTAGCATCTTAAATTCTTAAAACGCATAATGCTCTCGTTAATTTACTGTGGTTCATGACATTTAAATAAAAAATACTTGCATAATATTTTTTATTATTTTTTATTTTTGTTTGTGCCATTAATACAATTCCAATTGCCAGTCTATCATTCAAGAATTCGTTAATTTGCAGTGGTTGCTGACACTTAAATTTTTAAAAAAATTTACTTTTTAAAAATGTATGTATTGCCGGTCTATAATAATTATGAATGCATCTGCCATTTTAGTGCTGTGAGCAAATCCGCCATTTTAATGCAAGAGATCGGCTCTCAGCACTGCAATGGCCGTTATATTGCACTGTGCGTTCTTGTTTCAGTGTTTCACTCCTGCATCCTTACATTGTTAAAAGAGGACTGAGAGGCAAAAAACCATGTCTATGTCCATGGCTATGGCTATTGCAGACATAGGGCCTTAGGGCTTCGGGCAGATGACCTGGATTGGTTAACGCTCGTTAAACTCTTTGAAACCCCTTGAGAGGCAAAAAAGGGTAATAAAATTGATTGTTCAGGCACCATAACTCCGGAATGGCATAGCCAATTGAAAAAGTGGTCTCTGTATAAGGATGACGGACCAGGAATTTCTGGCTTAGATCATGTTTCAGACTTTAGGTAGGTGCAGTAGCTTTTCATGAAACGTTGAGAGAACAAGAAGAAGAACAACAAGAAGTGATTAGTTTTCAAATTTAATCATTTTACGTGTGGCTCTCTACTTTCACTATGTAACACGCTATAATGTATAGCGAGGCGCTACTACGCGGTAAGCCTTGCAGTTACATGCACTGCTTGTGCACTCTCTCAATATCTGCCTATACGCAGCTATTGGCAGAACGCCAACAGCCGGGTAACGAGCTTGCTCTTCTACTCAAACTAGAAGGAACCGGTTCGGGCCAGTTAGCCTGTCACGTGACGTAAAACCTGAAACGTGATGTAACCCCCCCCCCCTCCTGGCCAGTATATAAGCAGGCCGGCTGGGCCAGAATCGGGGCTTGGTGTAGGAGAGACGGTGCGCCCACAGTCTCTCTGCTCTGAACAGGGTCGGTTCAAGGGGAAAACTTGAAGCCGATGCCTAATATGTGACGCTATTGTGTATAGTCCCCTAGCTATGCAGTAAGGAGTGAATAGGAATTGAGCTTGACTCGAAACTTATCGTCCACTCCCTTAGCACCTCACATATTTTGGGGGCCTTGTCCTCAGGATTTGAACCCTACATTTTTTAATGTTTGGTTTTGAAAAATTCTGAATATCAGCAAACCAACGTTTGGGAGGTAGTCTGTGAACCTGTCCAGTGCCCGCGTAGCAGGAAAACCACAGTCAACCACACGATTTATTTGGGAAGAGCTGCCTGATTATATCGAACCCACTTTCTTTTTCATTTATGAAAAATAAAGTAAAACAGTTGTAATGAGACTTACAGTGGGGAACGCTACCCGTTGTTAAGTAATTTACAGCCTTCTTTGGGAGCTTACTAGGCCCTAGCCAGTGCCCGCGTGCTAGGTAACCTCTTTTGAGCTGATTTTATTTCGGTTATCAGATCCCCCTTAGCCGAATAAAAACACCCCGTTCTTTTCTTAGGAAAATAATGTTAAACATGGAAGACAGTGTTTAGACTACGCATATCTGAAAAATGTCGTATTTTTTTTCTACCTAACTGCAAAGTGAGGTTGAAATAAAAATCCCCAATTTCTGGAAAAAGAAACAAAGGAACGCAGTTATTGTTGAGTGAAGGGAATAAACCGACACTTAAAATAATTGTAGGAACTAAAAGTGAAAGAGCACACTTTAGTTATTGGTTGAAAGTTTGGAAACCCTTAGTGAGCTAACTGAGTCCTCATTAATTAAAGTTTCGTTAGAACTGTTTAACCGTGAATTCTGAGAACTGTGACCCAAGAAGTATTTAGAATTGAAGTGAAATTGAATTGGGTAAACGCCCAAATCAAGACTCAGATTGGAACAGAAAAAAAAAAGAGGTGACATAAAAGTCAGGAATTTTTTTTCTCACTGAAAACGAATTTGTTAGCCTACCGATGGCTCACGAAAACGTGCCATTACCGTCAAGATCACGTCTTTCTGTTGTGCGAAATCCGAGCCCAGGAAACGCACGGAAAAGGATGCGAGCTGGGGAGTACATAAATGCACCCTTAGTTCAAGATCTTGGCGAGGATCTGGACGATTATTGGGGAGAAGATGACGACATTTACTATCCAGAATTTTCTGGAAGTGAAAGAAGTCAGTCACCACCCCAATTATCGCGTGCAGATACAGATGACCAGCGGGAAACCTCCTGTAGTTTCGCTGATCATCGAAACTGGGCAAGTATTCGTCCAATGCAAGATGATTTTCGGGAAAGGGTTTTTAGGCAGTTAGACTGCTTACAAAACAGAAACCGAAATGGAGGGGAAGTCAATGCCCAACTTGATCGTGTCTTACAACACGAAAAGAACGGTCATAGGCCTTCCCGCTCCACTCCTGTCACATCCAACAGACGGACAAACCGTACTGTTGAAGCTGATGACAGTGCATGACATCCTCGTCGGCGCTATCCATGAGCCAACACGGACCGAGTGGATAGACCAACATGCGGTGGTCGAGTAAATTGGCGTCAACCGGTCGAGCATGAACCGGAAGTCGACATGTGGAACTATAGAGACACTCCAAGTGAAGACAGTTTGTTGCCACCCAGGGACAGGAGGCCTGTGCATAGGAATGTGCAGTCGGACTGGCCCTGATTACGTGACCGGGGAGTCAAACCGGGAACGTAGGGACGATTTTTCAGGCCAGGGTTTTGGGCAAAATCCATACATGGGATTTAGCATGAAGCCACCAAAAATCGCCATGCCAGTATATATTGGGCATGGGGATGAAAAATCGCTGTCACAGTTTCTGGAGACGCTGTTGAAGTACAGCATTGCACTCAGCCTCTCAGAAAGGTATGTGTTTGGTCCCTCTTGCTATGCAAGGTGAGGCGGAACAATGGCTGAGGGTTTTTGGTCCGTTTAATGACTGGGAAACCTTCGAGTCAGACTTCAAGTTAGAGTACGAAAGCCCTAACTATGAAGATGACTTAAAAAGAGAACTGGTACAAAGAACTCAAGCTCCAGATGAGCCTTTTTCCAATTACGCACAGTCAGTGTGTGGCTATTTTGATAGATTGTGGCCCAATTATTCTCAGGTCGAGAAAGTAAGTCACATAATGAAAAATATGCACCCTGACTACAGACAACATCTCCAGGGTCGCCGGTTCGGCTCCCTGCGGGAATTGGTGAGGGAAGGGGCGAAGGTAAGTCTGTTCCTGTTAGCCCAGCGAACTTACAAACCTCCCCCAACCCGTCCTTGTCTGTGGAACCTCGTTTGGCGTGGCGTGGCTTCTATTCAAACACAGAAGCAACGCAGGGAAGCCAGACAACCAGGAGTGAAGCTGTACGACGTGCTGGCCAAGCAAGCAACACGAGTACAACACAGGCTTACTCGGGAAAGGTCCAACCTGTGACTATGGCTGCACTCGATCCGAGAGGATTTCGAGCCGGCAAATACGAGTCACTTGGAGACAAAAGTAACAGTGGGAACACTGGTAACACCGGAACGGCAAATGTAGCCCCAAAAGCTGCAAATGTGCAGAAAGCCGGTGCTACAAAACAAAATGAACAGTCACAACCACGAAAGGAACGTAAACCTTTTGATGGAACGTGCTGGACATGTCAGGAACAAGGGCACAGGTCCACGAATTGTCCTAAGAAGCCAAAAAACGCGGAAGACGGTCGTTAACATGGTTAAACCGCGTTACGACCGGGAAAAACGCTGATTGGAGGGCAAAGGCTGGATTATGGAAAGGCACGCCTACACGTACAGCTTCCGAAGATGTGGAGCCCCTGTTAGCAGCATAAGAGTTGCAGCAAGAAACATCCTCGAGCGTAGCGAGACGACGCAGAATGAGCGAGCGAAGCGAGCGACTCTGCTAGTCTGAACCATTAAAAACTTACGGCCGGTTTGTCGGGTTATTTATATGTACGTCTTCTCGTCCGGAAGTAGGAAGGCTAAAAATGTGAGAAAGGTATCGAAAGACAGGAAATTACTCTGGAAATTATCGTTTAGGCGTACTTTCGTTGTCCTAGGTAAAAGTTTTCCCATCGAAAAAAGCGAAAAAACCCCTTTGGACCATTGTTGAAACGAATTTTTTGAAGTTGATTGTTAGCTTCGGAATGTCAAATTTTCCTGCTGAGAGGACGGTCCATAATTTTTGCGCCATGTAGGCGGCGCGTGGTCCAGTAGTGTTGGCAGTTGAATAGCCCTTGCCACCTTCAATCTAGAATGAAGCTCATGCATCTCACGGGAGTTGATTATTGGTGTTGCTTTTGTTGGCTATTCCAAAGCAATATTAGGTGTCTTTCGTCTCTTTACTTGTTAGCTGGTTTTGGAAGTTTCAATGCAATCGTTTGTTATTGTTTGTCTTTGCTTAGTTAGTTATTTAGTGATTTAGTTAATTATTTAGTTTGTTAGTTTTTGTTGATACCAGGTGTGAACTCTTTCTTGAATTCTTTTGTGACTTCCATTCGTTGAATTAGGGCTATTTAACATCAGTTTGTTTTAAGTTACTGTGAGTTGCGGGGTGTGCAATTCACTGGTACCGTGATTGTTGGAGTTGATTAGTTGGAGTTAATTAGTAATTTAGTTAGCATTAGTCAGCACCGCCCCTCACCTCACAACTACCACTAGACATAGATTGTTATGTGCAAACATGTGAACATTTATGTCAACATTTAGCTAATGTCACAAATTTCCAAATTCTTCAAACAGAATTACACAAAGTCAGCAACGTCATTGACGAAATATCTACTCATGCACTAACTTTACAACCGACATTGAATAACATGGTGGGATATGCTGGATTCCATCTCGCATTTGCAGCACAATATTCCATCATTGAAACGACGGGCGACGGAAATTGCTTTTATTATGCTGCATCATTAGCGCTCACTAACACACAACGCTAGGATATTTCGGTTTCTTACAGCAGTGACGCTTTTCAAAGAATGGCGTTTTATTTTCGGCCAAGAAAACACAGAAAAAACAGCTGATAATTTCCGCGTCCCTGATACTGATGAATCAGGCAACCTAACTGAAATGGGCTTGATGGATCACATCTAAATTGCACTAACCAATGGTCGTTGGGCTGCAGGCACCCACATTTTAAGCTTGAGTTTGGCACTTCATATTCCAATTTACGTGTTTGCCCCGATCGTAGCCAACCAGGCCAACCTCACATCACTAACCTAAGTGAATTACAGCAAATCATGAATAATAGAAGGACTTAAACAGAACATCATCTGTATTATCTGGGGTACAAAGAAGATGAAAACAAAAAACCAATCAATATCTTTTACTCCAATCAAAATCATTTTTCGGTAATTTTACCAAAAACATCAACTGCTTTCATTCTGAAGCCCAATAACACAATATGCCGTACAAAACAATAAGTTATCTGTGGGAGTTCAGCTGGCAATCTGAGTAGCCCTCTCACATGAATGAAGTACGTCCAGCGAACGGGCGGAAATACTGTTGGAGTTGCTTTATGGATATTTAAGAACCAATATCCCAGAATACCTGTTTAGCAGTTAAATAATTACGTTACGCAAAGGTACGAAAAAGTTTAACTACTAAATACTAAATTACGTAAAGAACATATATTGACAACAGAAGAGGGTGTACACAATATTTCTACGTTTGAATTTGTGACATTTTAAAACACCAAGAATCGGCCAGTAATGTTTACATTAAGCTATTAGCCGGTTCTCGACTTGTGTGGTAAAACACGATCAGCTTTGGGCTCTTGGGTGGCCAGACTGTTGGAAAGATTTATGGCTATCGTTTGTTTATGAACTAAAGCCTTACGAAATACGCGTACTCCCACTCTAATCATTTTCTTGATCGTTTTAGATGTGGAATGGCTGTTAGCAGCATAAGAGTTGGAGCATGAAAGCTCTTCGAGCGTAGAGAAACGACGCGGAATGAGCGAGCGAAGCGAGCGACTCCGCTAGTAAGTTATTAACTTGATCCTCGTTGGTCCATTGTTGCAGACTGTAGTTCATGGACGTTCCTGAGAAGTTCGAGGATTGCAAGAAAAAATTTGGTCAACAATCATGATGTCATGTGCTGTTGAGGTATTGTTGCGGGGCTGGTGCCGATTGTGGCAAATGGTCCTTTAATTGCACAAAATTTAAGAATATGCCCAAACAACGTATGGAATTAATTTGGTTTCATCCGACACATTTCTCATTTTTTTAGCCTTCTACTTGTAGAGGAACATCCCCAACAAAACAAGCATAAATAGAATTTAAAAAAACTCCGAAACATCCTTGCTGTACAGAAATTTTTTTTTAAATTGTGCTATTATCATTGCTGCTTGAAAATAAGTAAATGAAAACAACTGAGATTCAGCTATGTTAAATAAGTACAGACGTGAGCTTGTTTAGAGGTTGGTTTTGACGAAATAGTATTGTGCCGATTTGTTTTAGGTTTAAGATGGTTCTCTATTGTTTGCCAGTGTTGTTAAAGTTGAGGAGAGATCGGATCTTTTAATCAGAACGGTTCGAGTTCAATGACCATTTTTGGCTCATAGAACAAGACACGATTCATTTTTAACAAGACACGATTTCAACATATATTCTTTTTCTTTTTTGGGGGGGTTAATTTTTTAGCATCTATTTGTTACGTTTTTAGCATTTTTTTGTTAAGTTTTTAACATTTTTTGTATTACATTTTTAATTTAGATCAATAAGATATTAAAAATCAATGATGTGCATCAAGTAACCCTGCACCATTCGTCAACCACAAACGTTTTTGGGAACGAGTCGGATATTGGAGGTAGCCCACAGTCCACACAAAAAAATACAATAGATAACGTAATTGAACATCTCCGGTTTCCTTTGGGATGGGGATGGGTGGGGGTGGTGAGCGGCGTGAGGGTTGTCATTATCTGTCTAGATTTTCATCAGACGTTGAGCAAGTAGAGAAGATTAGAGCAGTGAAGCGTTAGGAAAAAGATGAAAGATTATCGCTAAGTCATCAAGGGAAATGTTTGACGTTCTGGAAGAGTCGAAAAAGATACGGAGAGAATGATTTCACGGCTGGTGAAGCTTTTCCATCTTTGGCTTTGTCGTTGACGACAGATGGTGTTGGTTGGCTTCACCGAACAAGATGGCGCCTGAATCTTGAGTATCCTTCTTTATAGTGGCAGCTTCAAACCTGGATCACCTAAAAAAAAAAAGCCGAATTAATAAATAGTAGCAAATGGGAAATTAGATCTCGCTATAAATTGCTTGGCATTGATTGATAAGTGCTCGGGCAAAACTACACAACAGCAAACAGAGAAGAAATGACTGACTACCAATAAAAGACCTCTAAAAACCTGAAGAATCAAGCAAAATTATTGAGGGTCCTTCTTTAAAATCACAGCGTTAAATCTGGATCATCGAAGGAAAAATCAAAATTAACAAATAGTTTTCCCTGTCGCTTCCGAACTCACTGTTTCTTTACACATTGGTAAAGCCAAACACAGACGCAATGTTATAATTTCATTTCTCTTTCGTATTATAAGACGACTCCTGCAACCTGCCATCAATCAGAAGGAAAACTACCTTATCCCCTATTTGCACGGTTTACTTCGTGAGGGTCCTCAGGAGTGGTTAGCTGCCAGGCAAGTGGACGCTACATCGAATCCCACGACCAATCAAGCGTGCGTTGCGAGATCGCTGCATGAACGCCCCGTTTCGATACGTTCAGTGTTGGTTGTTGTCTATTCTTGATTCTTGTTATGAGAGCTTTGTTCTCAAGCAGCCTTGGATGCCACATGATAAAGATCACTGGGTATATAACCAAACAGGCTGTACTTCCATCTTCTTTATGAGTATAAATATTTTTCTAGCATCTTCTGAACTGTCATTATTCACTATTTCCTTACCAAACGGCAGAGCCAAAACCAGCTCCAGGTGGAAATTTCAAGGTATTTGTAAATTGTAAATTTGTAAATTGTAGATGGTTGCGAGATCATAAAGTAAACGCGTCCTTAGAACGTATTATACCTATCTACGACATCGTTTTGTTAAATATGCACAAATGTTCAATCCGTGACAATAAGTAATAGATATCCGTGAAGTAGACCGGGTTATCCCGAAATAATTGCTCGTCTGCGAGAAATGGAACAGTCCAAAGAACGACGGGTTGCGAAATCACACGAGCGCACCAGCGCGAGTTCGAATTTGCTACCCCTAGATCTTTGGACTGTTCCGTTTCGAGCAGACGAGCAATTATTTCGGGATAACCCGGTCTAATTCACGGATATGTGTTTTAATGCTAAGGTGTGACGTCGAGCCAACATGTCTAGTTATTTAAGATTAAAAAAAATTTATTTTAAAATTTTATTTGTGAATTATGACGTAAATTCCTGAACTCAAACTTCCGGTTTAAACTTCCTGTCTGCGAAAGTCTCACGTACGCGAGGACGTCCCTATATCCAGTCCCAGTCACCGACATTTGTGTTTAAGGTAAAACCGTATTTTTTTTACTTTATTAGATTAAATAAGATATAGCGTATAAAATGCGCTATTCGCTTGAGTCTCGTAGGCTTTTAAGTGTGTTTAGAAGGTGTCAGTAGGCTAGTTTTCATACCGTCGGAACGAAAGGTTGTCAGGGGGTTCGGCTTGGACTATTCATTCGTGGGTGGGGGTGGGGAGGGGGCTAGCATCGTACGCGAGGTTTTTTTTTTTCGTGTAGTGCGTAAAATGTCGCCAGGTTATAAATGTGCTGTTAGCTTGAGTATCGTATGTTTTTAGGTGTATTTAGGTGTGTTTACAAGTGTCGGTAGCCTACTTTTAGTAATGTCGGAGTGAAAGGTTGGAGGATAGGCACGGGTGGGTCCTAGCATAGTAGCCTATGCGAGGTTTTTTTTTTTTTCGTGTTAGTACGATAAATGTCGCAGGTTGCAAATGTGCTTATTTATGTTGGTTGAATTTGTTTTGTGTACGGTAGTTTTGCAAAGTATGTCACGTGGTAGAGCAGTGGTTGTGTGGAGCGCGGAAAAAGTGTTAAATTATCAAAAAAAAGTGTGGGTTATCGAAAAAGTGTGGGTTATCAAAATTAACCCACGGTCACGTGTGTGGGTTTCAGATTAACCGTATATAACGGCTACACTTTTAGCATTGGGATGTGTTGGCGTGACGTCACGGCCGTGCATTAAGATAAAGAAATCCTCCTGACGAGTATAACAATTTTCCTGGTATCTTTTGAGCTCCTATTATTGGCTGTTTCCTTTTAAACCGGCAGCCAAAATTCACACCATGTTGAAATTTTGCCTATCTCACCTGTTAGTTGAGAGAACGCGTTGAGAGATCGTTTCATAAATTCGCCCTTAGGGCTCGTTTAGGCACCAAATTTTACTAGCTAGAAGCTAGTTTCGAGCCACAGAGCGCCTGGGTTTCATAAATGCGCAGAAAAGTTCGTTTTTTGTGTGGATGTTAGTTAAAAACAATCCTTCCCAGCTTTCGTCATGAGAACTTTTATATAGAAACGATAAATAATTTCGTTGGAGGTTGAATGCGAGGAACGTAAAGCTTACGGCCCGTGTCTCATGTTAACCATAAATACGCCAAACGAGACAGCAGTGATAAAAATGTCCAAACCAAAACACATTGTTATTGGAGACAAAATAATTATATTTTCCCTGCCCTCCCATTATTAAATTAGCTTAAGTAATAGCTCCGGAAACTTGCCCACCAGTTTAGCCTGCACTCCCTAATTAACCGCTAATGAAATAAGTACACACTTAGCTGGACCCAATGTAACACGTGATAATACACTCTGCGGTTGGGCGTTGCCTGCCTTATATAATGAAAATTACGAATGCGTGGGACATGAACATTACATTTACGGAACTAGGAAATGTAAAAAAAAAAAATAGTGAGAACGTCTATCTTCGAAATCCTAGCTGCTTCACTTTTTAGAAATAAATCAGAAATTGCTGACAATGTGAATTCCATGATTTAAGCTTAACGAAGTCGAAAAGCTGGTTATCAGGAACTGCTGAATCACTTAAAAAGTGTCTCATTAATTTTTTTTTTTAGGGTTTCAGATAGACTTTGCACAGATTTCCGCCGTTTTCTGAAATTTTGACCGAGCTCGATGTTTCAGTGCACCATTTCAGTTGTCTCGACAAGACCTTTTCATATCCCCAAAATCCAACTCAGTTTTAGATCATTGCAAAGTTATTAGTGAAAAACCAATTTACATGTTTGCATTATTTAAAAAAAAAAATACCCATCTTCGATTTTTCAGCTCTCGGGTAATAGTTTTTGACTTTGCTTGGCCTTCTGACTATGATTTCGGTGACTTTTCTCAGGGAGGTTTGACTTTATTCGAACCACTTTGTTAGCGGGTAATGCGTGGTTCTGTATCGTAGCTCTTTTGGGTACACTGTATTACGTCGGTTTTTCATAACGCAAATTAAAAGACTCTGCTTTCCCATTGAATTTTACGATGCTTCAATGTTACGGTAGATGGAAGAGATGAACCAGGGAAGGAGTTGGGTACAGAGTTCATTCCATAGGATGAAACATCCATTCACCTGACGCCTCACGTGCATGCCAAACAGGAAACCATATTACATCATCTTGGCACGAGCCACGGGTTCTTTTCACAATGCAGTTCAGTTCCTCGTCGCTCGTACAAGATTTTCCTGGCGTTTGGAACTTTTTACCTTCTATTTTGACAACTGAATTTTTGTAAATGGCAGTGGGTCAGAGCACAGCTTTTAGTATCCTGCTAATTTCCACAGGGTCTCACGAAGACAAAATAATTACGGTAATTAACTTCATTAATGTGATGCAGATCCATGGCATTCCACTGCCATCCTCCCCCACAAGAAAGATGGACCTCTGATGTGGGAGAAGCAATTTGGAAAATTGGAATTCGAAAATAGACCGGGCGGAGAATAGATGTTCTATTTTTGTGCGTTCCATTTGAAATACAGGGTGATCCAGGTTTTTGACTCAATTGCTACTGAACTATTCCTATGGGTTTCTTTTCCTTGCAGTGGTGCAGCACTTCCATTAGTTTGCTAATGCCTATGTCACGCGTACAGTATAGCACGAGACAACCAAAAGAACTATCATTCTGGAAGACCATTACACAGCAAGGTACATATCGTGCAGAACAAAAACGGCTACAGCCAACTCCATCGCTTAAATCGCTGGGAAAAAAACGTTATCCTCAAAGTTTCTTCGAGGTGAATAAAAAGAATTTCATGGCTGTATCCTAATCGCTTTACTTGCTTGTATCGTGTGGTTTCAGTTACATCCACAGTAATTATAGAAATACGACCGTGTTTGCAGTTTGAGTTGTATGAAGTGTCTATCTTGTTTCTGCAGCCAAGCTAGCAACCATTTTGTTGCTGCGTGGATACATCTACCCATCTGCACGAAACAAGGAGAAGAGATACAAGCAGCACTGCAAATTGTAACTAAAAAAAAAGAAACAGCCCTTTAGCGATTTGCTTCAGCATTGCGACTGAAAAGAATGCGCGGCTTATTATGAAGCTAGGGTAATGCGATGTGAGGATGAGGTACGACAATGATGTTCGAGTCTCGCGTCTTCTTACATGATGGTTTTAAACTGTTCGATCATGAAAAATATGCAATCTAGCAAATACGTATTGTTAGCCTGATTTCAGGTGCTAACGTGGCATTGTTATTAGGCCAAGGCAGTTAGGAGTATGGGGCTTTGGGCCAGGGCCCTGCGATAAAGATCATTAGAGCTAAACCAAAATTAGACTGAACAAATTCTTCTAAGGGAAGCTGGGGAAATTTGGGGTTAAATTAGGGAAAAGAGGCTTGTTTAGGTTGGGGGGGAAAGCCTAACCACAATTGGGCCTACTAGAGGCCTAAAAGCCAGAAATACCCCTAACTAGGAGACCTAGCCGGGGTTGAAGAGGACCAGCCAGTTGGCTGGCCCGAAGGCATTCTGATTTTACCATGCTGGCCCCTTGCTTGAATACCGTTTGGTAACCCCTGACAACCGCGAAATAGCCAGGGTAATATGGGAAATGGAAGCTTCTAGAAGGTTCTTGAGGCAGGAAACGGAAATAACGTTGCAAGGCATAGATAACGTCCACCTATGTAAGAATAGACACACAAGACTAAGATTGGCCATTGGCCCCAGCAAAAACATGCAAGTACAAGATTTGCGATATAACCTCATGTTTAAGTTAATCTTTTGAAACAATTCACTTCGGTAGCTCGCATTGCCCACCAAACACACTTGCCCTGGCACACTCTCCCACACACCCCGAAAACGCTGGCCCGTGACATTTCCCCTTTGGTGCAGCCCCGGAAAATTAGCATGCGTAGACTGAAGGCTAAAATAAGCCCTGAGAAATCCAGCATTCAGTAAGCAAGTAACCCTACGTTTAAGATTAGATTAGATTAGATTCTTTATTGAGCCAAGAACTAAACTGCGGCCTTCAAGCCATGCGCTCAGTTTAACCTACTTACAAGCTTAGCTATTAGCTATTAGCTTATTAGCTATGTTTAAGTTAATCCTTTGAAACAATTCACCTCGGTACCGTGCATGGCGACATTGTTGCAAGCAACGATTGTTGCCGCAGACTTAAAAACAATTCAACTCCTTTCTGGAAGTGAACATTTAGGAAATAAATGCCCCTTTCCATCGTATCAGGCTGCCAATTTCTAGGCCCATTGGGGGCTTCTAAATTAAGAACCAATCGTCGTTTGTTTAAAGTTGTCTGGTTTAGTAGACACGGGTTGTTGTTTTTTTTTTTTAGCTCAAACGCCGGCAATGGCACAGTTCACGCGACTAAAACTTTGTTGGCCACTTTGGTACCACAACAATACCAAAAAACCAACCCAAAAACGATGCGGCAGGTCTGGTAAGTGGCGCCATCTCTTCGAAGACTTTGGAAAAAGTGTTATAACCCGAACTTGTAGTCCAAGGCCGTTAATAGACGGCGACATGGCAGGTTTGGTAAGTGGCGCCATCTGTTCGAAGACGTTGGAAAAGTGTCCCAACCCGAATTTGAAAGCGAATCCCGTCAACAGATGGCACTACACGGTGGGGTACTTGATTGTACGACGGAATGGCGTGGCCGCCTGCTCCGTATTATATATGTAGATGCTTCCGCGTAATACTTTTGCTTAGCATCACCCCAGGTTAGAGGAATTTCGTTAGAGGAATTTTTGCTTTCTAGGTTTTTTGCCGTTCGTGTTGTGTTGGCTTAATTTATTCCCGAAATTTGGGTGTATTGACGTGTCCTTATCCCCATTCACTAATTTTTACTAATAAGTACTAATTTTCTAAATAAAAACGCTTAATTGAAATAAATCCGGGTTCTAAATGGGCTAAGCTGGCCACTAGGCAGCACAGCAATCACGCGATACACTTAGTAGGTCAGTGCAAACACGGTACAAGTCTTAAATCCTCTGTGGTAAACCATCTACATCAATAACTCATCAATTCAACGTGTTTCAGCACCATTTGGAGTGAACTATTTGAAGTCTAATGCGCAGCACAACCAACCACGCAGCTCAAATTACAGCTAGGCTGTTACAGCTAGTCCAATTGAAACAATATGAAAATCTGTAATGTTATGAAAATTTGTACTAAAACGGTGCATATAGTTTTAAAAAGCTACCTTCACTGCTGTGGCCCAATATGTGGTTAAATGCTAGATTAAAAAAGCTACATATGGTCGCACTGGGAACTATATATTTCTGACTTGAACCACTTTCACCTGATTGTTCATTGAATTCTAATTGATACAAGGCTATGTGAAATTTTTTCTCTTCCATAAGTTGACCACGGTTTTGATTTTTTGAACGCAATTCTTGCTATCTTTAGCGACTTAGTTGGTAGCAGAAAGTATTAAGAACGGTGATATAGTGTACATTTTGTTTACAACAAGGACAATTTCTAAGTAACTGCAAAATTCTTAATGTTGCTCTGCTGCTTTTGAAGTGGGTGACTTACAATCTCAAGGCTCATGGACTGTTAATGTTGCTCTGCTG
>JAHWFP010136413.1:77657-89976 GCA_023313725.1 Lithobius niger | reverse complement strand
ATGTTGCTCTGCTGCTTTTGAAGTATGTGACTTACTATCTCATGGCTGCGTGGACTGTTAATGTTGCTCTACAGCTTTCGAAGTGTGAGACTTACCATACTCATGGCTGCGTGATTTAATAATAGTTCACTGCCACAGAAATTAAATAAAGAGAAATGAACAGAACACGTGCGTCACCACGGAAGTTCATTAAACGCCACTTCCATGCTGGTAATGTCTCTGAAAAAAATGCCTTTTTTTTTTATATATCTACTGCAGGAATGATGAGATTATTTCGTTGTAATGGTGTTTTCTCAAAAAAAATTGGAAAATTATTGGAAAATGACCATGCATGAGGAATATAATACTTTTTGTGGTAAAGTATTCACAGATTGTGATGTACAAATTTAATCTCATCTGCGACCTGCTTGGGCGTACACGTTACATGGGGAGGGGTTCTAGGGGAGACAATTACACCATTGCGCCTATATTACAAGCCGTACCCGTATGTCTGCTTCAAGATTCCGTGTAGTGATCCTAGCGTTTTTTTCCTTCTTAAATTATCTAGCGCAAACATAGGGTACGAATAGGTCTTTGTGGGGGAAAACATGAATTCATTCCTCGTGTTCGCCCCTCCCCCCCCCCCCACCCACACACACAGGCACACAAAAGAATATCGGCGAGAAGTCGTAGAAGAGGGTGGAGGTAAGGAGACACAGTGGAGAGGGAAAAGCGGGAGGGGGCGAGAAGATGAAAGGGTACTGTGTCTAACGGACGGACCCTCGAACGGGCGTTTGGCAAACCGATGTTTTCGTCTTGTTCAAATACTGCAAGGCTTGTGAAACCACATATATAAATCATTCGTGAAAGTTCGATATGGAAATTCTGTCAAAACCCGTTTTTTTTTTTGCCTTTGCCCTTTCTTCCTGCCTCTTTCTCCATTTTAAATCTTTTTTTATTTATTTATTTTTTGCGTTTGCAAAATCGTAACGAAAACCGAAACGGAGCGATAGCAGTAAAAATCGAAAAAAGAAACCGCACAAGATTTAAAATAATAAATCAAATGTAAGACCGGAAAAAAAATGTAAAGAAAGGGAACGAAAATATCAAGCGCGAAGCGATAGAAGGTAAAAAGTTTTTTTTTTTTTAAATAATTTTAACAGAATCGAAAACAATTGCGTCCATGTGTCCGCTCGGGTTACTCTCGGGTTAAGAAAAGAAGAGGCCGCTGCGGCTTTTCAGCAGCATCTATTGTGTTCATATCTGTCAAGTTTCAAACAAGCCGAAAGTATTGTAATAAAACACGAAAAAGGAGCCTTTCGGTGTTCGAATGGCACCGTTTTTCACCCACAACAATAAAATCTGCCTTTAGCTGATTTTTGTTAAGAAGACGGTTTTGGCTGATTTTCATTGTTTTGGCTTGAAAACAGTGTAGTGAGAAGCACCAAAACGTTGCCTTTTCAGTGTTTAATTGTAGCACTTTCGGCTTGTTTGAAACGTGAAATAATTTGAGTTTTTACTTTGTTTTATTTTCTGTGTCTTATCAGCTGCGTGCTGTGTGTTGTTACTCCATTCGTTCCATATCTCAACGTTTCTCTGCTGGTCTCTTTGCAACCCTTCAAAATTGTATTTATTATTATTGTTGGGCTAAATTAGGGCAACATTTATTTTTCTGTTTAGGTCACTTCTAACTTAACGTTTGTGAGTAGCCGTCTAACTATGCTTGTGTGGCTCCGAATTATCTGAGCCGCCTCTTCTTCGAAATGGTACTACGTGAAAAGAAACTTACGGAATTGTCATCCGAAATACGTCACAATGAACTGGCCATTGAAGTGTTAAGTTTTTAGCCAAGGAATCAACTCGGAATAAATAATCGTAAGCCAGTAGGTCGGAATAAGTAAAATCGATGAAGCAATGTTCTCCTTCTGTAATTCTTTAATTTTCCTATCTATCATTTCTTCGAAAGAAACGTATGGATTTGATACGTACGAAACCCGTAAGTTACGTCAGTCATTAATTCTTTAACTTATCTTTAATTATTCAACAAAATTTTTTTTCTTGGTCTGTGTTCATTTTCACTATGCCAACGGAGTTTTGTTTATCATTTTACGGAATATGTTTATCTTTATCTACAACTACAGCTGCACTGCAACGACACATAGTACAGGATAAGGTAAGTAGTAGTGCAGATAATTCCTTTGCTCCTCAGTGACTCGTGTAGTCGGTGGCGAACTCTGTTAGCACGTATACTAAAAAGCCTTTGTTGGCCGTTGAATTGTAAATTTAACGTCGTCTCTGGGATGAAGATGGCGCTTCTAAATTCCGTCTTGCAGCAGTTTCTGGCAATTCCGGTCCGCTGTTTCTACTCGGAAAATAACATAGCGAGAACTTGCCGACAACGAGTGTGAAAAAAAAAAAGAACTAGCCGAGATAAGGAAGATTTCTCTGTGCGATAGGGAGAACGCATTTTCGAGGTTTGAAACGTGGTACAAAGCTTGGAATAGGGTGTGCTGCATTTAGACGGGCATTGTCAGTGTTACCTGCAAAAATCCACCATTGTTGCTCAGAGCACAAAATAAACACTTTAAAGCGAAACTTCAGGCGTGTTAATCTTACTGAATAGCGGAGGTGCCACGCAAAATTCAAGAGAGACTAAGTTAATTTCTCGATGGATTTGGGCATATCGCATTTTAAGTTACATAAATATTATCAACCGTAAGACGTATGGCTGCTTTGCAAATGTTTTAAATCTCAGTTTACTGACGATACCTGGTAATAAAGTAACAAGGGTAGTAATAAGAATAGTAAAACGAATAGTCTTGTAACCTTAAAGGTATATATTTAAAGGATATTTTATAATTTTTTAGGTCCTAAAGACTTCAGAAATGTATACGTGACTTGTAAGTGATAGATTTGTTGAGTGCGGGTGTGAAATGACACATTGTTTTAACAGACCAGGACAACTCTATCGTAAAAGGGGTGTTTGGTGAAGGGAACTACATGTGAGCAGTGAGTAGTCTAGTGCGTTACTGAATGTTCAACCCTTGATTTAAATGAGGTGGTTTTCAAAATACATAAGATAGTCTACAGTTTTCAGTAGAGATGCCACCACCTACAGTGCTCTCGTTTTGGAGAGATCAACCCTCTCCGGCCCCCCCCCCCCACCACCCCCCAAAAAAATGAAGAAAGGAGGATGGACAGTACAAGTGGTGTGGATGGCCAAGCAGTTCTCAGTACACGCTATGAAATCAAGCGTTTTATTCGAATTCCCCCCACCCCTTCTATACGATAATAAAAAAAAAATGGACAGCTGCAAAGTATGTAGAAAGAGAGTAGCACAGAATGGTGAGCACCTCACGTCTTGTGGTGGATCCCCTTCACTTCCATTGTGGAAAAATTAAGGGACAAATATGGAAGAAGATGACGAATACTGTCAAAACTGCATGGAAATGTGACCATTGAAAAGTCTTTGTATGAAAAAAACACCATTGTATAACTTAATCAAGGAGGCAACAATACATCCCTATTCTTGAACCAAGATGTAATGAAGAATTAGTTGAAGAGACTCACGGTGTCAAGGATTTTATGCACGAAATCGAAATGAAAGTCAAACTCTGGCTGTAAGGTTTGACATTTGTTTTTATGCAACAATGCCAATCAGCAAACGCCAGCTGCAATACGCAAACTGAAAAGTAAGGGCTTATTTCCATACACCGTTACAAAACATTTAAACGAGTTAATCTAAACAGCATGAGACGCCAAAGTAGCACGAATTAGAAAACAAAAACAACTCATTTCATGCTTAAGGTAAGGTTTAACTGATCCGAAGCCAACACAGCAAATGAACACCAATAAATTTTCCTGTAAGGTTTCATATACTGCAGTGTTGCTGTACTGTTTAGTCCACATGAAACCTTACTGCTGTATCCAACCATTGTAAACACACGTAAACACAATTAAAGCCAAATTTCAAAAATTTTCATGCCCAAACAAAGGAAGAATAATGTAAGACTACATGCTGGACTACTTTCCAGGCTAAATTTTTCCAGTGTTCTTCAGTCACGTCGTCTACTTTCCGTTCCTCTCCCTAACTGATGATGCATATACCATTTTCAAGATTTTCAAGCACTTTTCCAGGCATGGACATTTCTAGGTTTTTAAGAACTCTTGCGAACCCTGAATTACCCATAAAGCTGTGTTAAGCCCACTAAGACGACTAGTTTGTAAATATTTTCCAGCAATGTCGTTTAATCAGTCATAATGCACCAATCATTAACTGATCTATCGTGTGCAAAGGTGAAAATGGTATATACTTTTGAATACAACAGTAAGGTTTCACGAGGACTAAACAGTGCAGAAACACTGCAGTATCTGAAACCTTACAGGAAAGTTTGTGTTCCTTTGCTGCTTTGACTCAGTTAAAACCTTACATTGAGTTTGTTTTTATTTTCTAATACCCAATTTGATCGATGATGTAAAAAAAATCAACGGGAATCATCAGAGATATGTTTGACGAAATGAAGCAAGAAAACACAATGTTGAAATTCGTGTGGCTGAATTAGAAGCAAGAAATTGAGTCTGTTGAAAACAAAGAAGCAGATGCGACTGGTTTAAATATTACGGTGCAACAGAGAAAAAATGTGCAAATTGAAAGTGAGCCGTACGGGAGAAATGGTAATGTCGAAACTGTTAGTGTTGCATGCGTGAACAATGTAGACCTGCTAACATAGCGAGTTCGCGACCAGTCGTCGAACTAGTAAGCGTTTTAACGTTTGCAGAAAACTTACGTTGAATATTAATGTACATAGGTTTTTACTAAATAAATATGTGTGAAAAATCTCTCTTGTGCTACGTATGGTCCAAACATGTGCAAGATCACAAAAACAAGCATCCTTAAATGCACCTAAAACTAGGAAGACATTTTTTTTTCTCGAGCCCAGGCCGACTGGAGTAGAAATTGCATGTCTTGCCTTCCAACTCTCACTTAACCAGAGACTAAGTCCAAACAGGTAACTTCGTTCTGAGGCTAAGTCTACGCCAGTTCCACATGCCAGAAGTAAAACCTCTTAGCACTACTTTGGTAAATAAAATTTTGGCGATGTTAGATCAACTGGCCTTGACCCAGAAGCTGAAACCGCTGCTTCTCTACTAGACGGCTTTGTGCAAACGACTGAATACAATGCGAGAGTTATAATTTGGATACACCCATGGCCTACGGACGTGTGTCACATTTATTGGCTTCTGTTACTACAAAGACTTGTTTTCGAAAGCAAAGGAGTTTGCAACGCGTCGCGTTATGAAATACGTTATTGGATGCAAAATGGTAAGAGCCGTATTTGAATAGAAGAAAATGGTAAAAACGTAACAGTAGTTAGATCCGAAAATGATATAATTTAAGCCTAATTTCAATTTGTGTTGCACTTAGTTATGAATGGGAAACACAGAATGCATTTGTTATCATTCAAAGAATCAAAAGGGATAACTAAACAGAACATTTTCTAAACCAGTAATTGGAACGCAGCATAAAGTTTTACATTTAAACGTAAGGATTAAATTGGAATTTATTAAAACTTGGAATTAAACAGACTAACTTTAGCTAGGGTGTTAGCCTTTTACCATAAGTCTTAAAAACTATGAAGCTAACTTGTTTTTATACAAAATTATGATCCAATATGGGTCCTTAGAGAAAACATTAACTTAGGTGGTGGTATTGTTGCATTTGTCAAAAAGAAAATTGATAATGTTGTTGAACCTATATAAACTGACGAAAATGTTGGAATACATATTGAGTTAACACGGAACAAAACTAAACTTAGTGTAATTCTTGCATGCCGGCAACCAAAAAAAAACAATATTTACATTACTCTCTAAATCCATAAAATTGAACAACAATACCATTATTTTAGGAATCTTAAATATTGATATTCTTGATAGAGAGGATAAAAAATTTGACGGTTGCAGGGAGGACTACCTAAACTATTTAGCAGGTTTGGGCCCAATTAAAGAAAGAAAAAATAAACACGAGTGACAAGAGAGAAAATAAATGGCACTGTTACCACAAGAAGATGCACTGTCCACGTGTTTCTGAAATGCGCTAATACGAATAACATGAGAGTGGTTATTGAAGAAAACTTGCTGATCATTTACGCAACTGCAGTTTTGATAAATGGTTCGAGAGAGTCACATGATGATCGTTTTGTTTTAACAATACGATCAGCGAGTTCAACAAAAATTCGACGTAATGACAAAAAAAAAAACTTATTAGTACGTTAAAAGAAGTAAATATTGGGATACTTTAAATATGCAGGATTGTCCAAATACAATGTAAGACGTGACAGAACAGAAAATACAAAAATTAAAAAAAAAAAACCTTACCTAGGGAAAAGGATTTTAAGACCAAAAACTGAGGCTGGCTTACTTCAGGATAAGAAAATTTTAAAACACTGGGTTACAATCGAAATGTTAGAGAGATATTACTTAGAAAAGCAATCACGGAAAAAATACGATAAAAATAGTTGAATCTAAATTATAGCGAAACTTACCATTCGCTAAAAGTAAAATACGCAAGCATATTTATTTACGTCTATTTGTTTAAGGATATTAGTCATAACAAAATTGTTTTAAACAAATTATTGAAGCAAAAGAAAGAGACAAAACTAATACGTGGGACACAGTAAAAATCTAATTGGAGGAAAATTGCGAACTTTAGCCGAAACCATAAAAATAATTTGCAGATAAAAAAAGACTTAAAACATTCATGTGATGACCTCAACGAAAATTAAGTAAATCAAGTTAATAATTAAGATTAAATTATAACTTTCGAAATGGTGTTACTCAAAACCAGTGGAAAGTCCCCGTAGAATCCTTACGCAAAACAAAACATCTACTGTAGTAAACATCCAATTTTGCTTAAGGACATTAAATCGACTGATGCCACCATATTGGATAATTTTATCCTTCAAAATTTTATTTTAAGTGCGATGAATTCCTTTAATTTTTTTGTTCATTCTATAAATTACATTATCAAGACTCAGATTTGGCCATCAGATTAAAGCTGCAACCCAATAATTTAAAGAAAAAAGGGAATAAATGTGTTTCTTACAACTAAACACACACTGAAATCTTACCAGCAATAAACAAAATTATGTACAGTACACAACGTATCTCGAACATATTTCTAAATTATGTAAATTGTGAAAATAATTAGGAAGATATTTGTGCGCTGCTGCCTATCATCTTCTTGATGGTGTTCGTCACCGTTTCCATATTCCGCTAGACATAGTTTGTGAAATGGGCGATGAGCTTGTCCTCCTATCCGGGGTTTTTTAATTTTTGTAAGAGGAATAGATATATAATAGGGTCTAGTTTTCACATCCCTGTAATGTGTGGCGCAGTGGCAACCTGAATTACTGCACTGTGACTGAAGTTGGTGCGAACGACCAAGCTGTCGACACGCCATAAAGCCTCACCCCCCCCCCCGATCCTTTAACAGCACACAACTTATTTCGACCCAACCAATATAATAAAAAATAATAAAAGCCCAAGTGAAGCTTTAAAAGAAATAAATGAACGTGTTAATACAGCCTTGGACCAGTGGAAATATCACGTGCAATTTTTATTGATTTGCTAAAAGCTTTCGATAGCTCCTTGAGATTCAAATTTTGATTCAAAGATTGCAAACATTGGGATTAAAGGTAAATTGTTTAATATCTTCTGCAGTTATATCCAAGATCGTACTAAATTCACTAGAATTGACGATCAGTTTAGTGCTGAGCTTAAAAGTCATGATGGTGTCCCACAAGGATCAATCCTAGGACTTTATTTTTCTCATCATCACATTATAACTCTGGAATGACATTATTTGACCATTTTTAGTTTTGTTTACCACTTGTATTATGCACTAAGAAAAACGTGCACATTATTCGGATCACTTCCTTGAACATTTGTTTCATAATTTTTGCTAGGAGTGTTTGTCAGCACCATACAAGATTCAACAAGAAATCTCCTCGAGCGCAGCGAGATGCGGCGGAATGAGCGAGCGAAGCGGGCGACTCCGCTAGTCTAAACCATTAAAAACTTACGGTCGGTATATATATATATATATATCTCTTCTTCTCTTGAAGTAGGAAGCCTAAAAATATGAGAAAGGTGTCAAAAGACAGGAAATTAAACCTGATTTCGCGTAGGCGTATTTTCGTAGTTCTAGGTAAAGTTTTTCCCCTCGAAAAAAGCGAAAAAAACCCTTTGGACCATTGTTGAAACGAATTTTTTGAAGTTGATTGTTAGTTTCGGAATATCACTTCTTCCTGCTGTGCGGATGGTCCACAATTGTTGCGCCACGTAGGAGGCGCGTGGTCCAGTAGTGTTGTCGGTAGGATTACGTCTGGCAATGGTAACAGCCGACATTAACAATGAGGCACGTGCAGCTTGCTGATGAAACGACTGTTGGAGTTGCATTTTGGATATTTCAAATACAAACTACCTATTTAGCCTTAAATTTAAATGAAAATACGTAAATCTACGAAAAGATTAATGCGAAATTAGGCATATTTAAACAAAATATATTGATAACAGAAAAGGGTGTCAGAAATATTTGAACTTTTGCATTTGTAAACCATCGACATTCGATCAATAGTGTGCTATTAGCTCGTGCTCTACTCAGCAATAGTCCAGCCTAATTGTGGTAAACACGAATAGTTTCTTGGTACGATTTCGCCTTGCACGAAATTTTTTATATTAGTCAGAAATTATGAGCGACATGTGGTTGCTGTTTCAAAGCATCACACGTAGCAGGGAAGGAGATGGCTTTTACGTAAAAATTCTTAAAATTTGTGAAACAAGGTAACCCATGTAAGGTCTGCAAAATTTATTGGAATAAAAAAACCAAGAGCGGCACAAAGGAGTATGCTACTTCTTAGCGACTTCTTTCTGCTCCAAGCATGTTTAGTTCAAGCATGCAGCAACTCGCGTGCTACAGCGTTGAAACGGCCTTGCACACCGATGGTTAAAGCTTCTTCAAGCCAAGGCCGATTGTGAAGAAATCGAGTGTCTCGCCTCCTGGCTCATTGTCAGTTTAGGTGCATGCCAAAAAGGGGATAGCTTTATCAAGACAAGGCCGACTGGGTCCAAATCGCATGCTTCGCCTTCTGGCTCAATGATAGCTCAATCGCGTGCCAGAAAGGGAATGGCTTTCAGCCAAGACCGACTGGGGAAGAAATCGCGTGTCTCGCATCCTGGCTCATTGTCAGCTTAGGTGCATGCCAAAAAGGGGATGGATTTTTCAAGCCAAGGCCGACTGGGTCCAAATCGCATGCCTCGCCTCCTGGCTCAATGACAGCTCAATCGCATGCCAGAAAGGGAATGGCTTCTTCAAGCCAAGGCCGACTGGGCTACAAATCGCGTGTCTCATCTCCTGGCTCAAGGCCAGTTCATGCATGTGCCAGAAAGACAATGGTTTTTTTTTTTTGTCAGTGGTATTATGGCTTACAATCTAAACAATAGGCGCATGTAGCTATAGGGTGGCCAGACCGTTGGAGTGATGTATGGTTACCATATCGTTTGTTTGTGAACTGAAGCGTTAAGAAAAACGCGTCCTACATTCTGATCATTTTCTTGATTGTTTTAGATGTGAAATGTTTGTCAGCAGTTTAAGAACTGGAGCATGACAGCTCCTCGAGCGTATTCTTTAAGTTAAGGCCGAATAGGGTATAGAAATCGCGTGTCTCACCTTCTGGCTCATTGGCAGTTTAGGCGCATGACAGAAGGAGGCTGGTTTTCTAAACTGCGAAGCCGCTTTTGTTTAGTTAATTTGTTTATGAACTGAAGTCTAAAAAAACCGTACTACATTCTGATCATTTGCTTGATCGTTTTAGATGTGGAATGTCTGTCAGCAGCATAAGGGTTGTAGCATGAAAGCTCCTCGAGCGTAGCGAGACGACGCAGAATGAGCGAGCGAAGTGACCGACTCCGCTAGTCTTAATCATTAAAAACTTACGGTCGGGTTGTCGGTTTATATGTACGTCTTCTCCTCCGGAAGTAGGAAGGCTAGAAATGTGAGAAAGGTATCGAAACACAGGAAATGAATCCGGATATCGTTTAGGCGTATTTTCGTAGTTCTAAGTAAAAGTTCTCTCCTCAAAAAAAGCGAAAACCCCCTTTGGACCATTGTTGAAACGAAATTTTCGAAGTCGATTGTTAGCTTCGAAATGTAAAATGTTCCTGCTGAGAGGGCGGTCCATAATTGTTGCGCCATGTAAGCGTCGCGTGGGCTAGTAGTGTTGTCAGCGGGAGAAGGGCTGGCAGTCCGAATAGTTGTCATTCAAGAAAGAGGCATGTGCAGCAAGCACGCTGTTGGAGTTTCATTTTGGATATTTCAAATTCAAACTGCCGATTTGGCCGTAAATTTCAAAGAAATTACGTAAAGGTACGAAAAGGCTAAATTAGGCCTACTTAACAAACTATATTGCTAACAGAACAGGGCGTCAGAAATATTTCTATGTTTGTATTTGTAAAACGTCGACATTTGATCAGTATGCTATTACCTGGTGGTGCTCTACTCAGCAGTCTAGCATAATTGTGGTAAACACGCATAACTTCCGGGTATGATTTCGTGCTGCGTGTAGGCCTGACTTGCTTTAAAATAAGTGAAACAAGAAAACCCTTGTAAAGTGTAGTAATACCACAAATTACAAATGATGTGTGGTTTTTGGTGGTTACATTTATTCAGTAACGTTCGTCAGGAAATGTTTGCGCTGATTGAGTGAGCGAAGCGAACGAAATCAGCGTTTGTCATCAGAAACAGCACTTTTCCCTAAATACAGTTAGTAGGTAGTTAGGCTAAATATTTGTTACTCCACTTAATGATTTCTGCCCAGTGCTCTACAATAATAATTGCTCTGCCGACGAAAATACTGTAGTCACATCAAAATCGTGTTAAAAAGGCCCTGGTCAGTGTTAATACCTACAATTTAAGCTACGCAAATTGAAAATCGGTTCATTGGTTCGATCTCTAGGTGAGAGCAAAGGTTCTAGCCCATTTGGCTTTCCGTGTAGAGAATATTGAGGTTGCATAAAAATAGCCTGAGAAAGGCCCTAGGCCTTGTCCAAACCTACGTTTTAAGCTATAGAACGTGAAAATCGGTTCAGTGGTTCGATCACCAGGTGAGGGCAAAGAGTTCCAACAACAACAAGAACAACAACAACTACGAATGGCCATGCTGTGGACGCCGAATGGTTCAATTGTTGTCATTAAAATATGTAATGCGGTGAAATAGTTATGACATGACCCCAAATACCAAATTTCGTTGGTCTATGTCAATTTTAGGCAAAACTCCCGCGGTCCTTATGTAAACCTCAGCATGAACTTCCATGTTAAACGTCAAACTTTGAATTCCTACAGTCTCGCCCAGAATTGACATAGACCAACGAAATTCGGTATTTGGGGTCGTGTCGTAACTATTTCACGACATTACAAATTTTAATGACAACAATTAAACCATACGGTGTTCACAGCATGGCCATTTCTTGTTGTTGTTGTTGTTGTTGTTGTTGGGACTCTTTGCCCTCACCTGGAGACCGAACCACTGAATCGATTTTCAAGTTCTGTAGCTTAAAACGTAGGTCTGGACAAGGCCTAGGGCCTTTCGCAGGCTATTTTAACGTAACTACAATATTCTTGACACGGAAAGCCAAATGGGCTAAAACGTTTGCTCTCACCCAGAGATTGAACCAATGAACCGATTTTCAATTTGTATAGCTTAAAATGTAGGTATTAACACCGACCAGGGACTTTTGAACCCGATTTTGATGTGACTGCAGTATACTCGTCAGCAGAGCAATTATTATTGCAGAGCACTGGGCAGAAATCATTATTGTTGCTGTTGGGACTCTTTGTCCTCGCCTGGAGATCGAACCACAGAACCGATTTTCAACTTCTATAGCTTAAAACGTAGATATGGACACGGCCTAAGGCCTTTCGCGTGCTATTTTAATGTAACTACATTATTCTTGACACGGAAAGCCAAATGGGTTAGAACTTTTGCTCTCACCTAGAGATCGAACCAATGAACCAATTTTCAATTTGTACAGCTCAAAATGTAGGTATTAACACCGATCAGGGCCTTTTGAACACGATTTTGGTGTTACTGCAGTATTCGCATCGGCAGAGCAATTATTATTGTAGAGCACTGGGCAGAAATCATTAAGTGGAGTAACAAATTTTTGCAGAAATTTTGCAGAAAACATATATTTGGTACACAAGTCTTTCTTAACAGTAAAAATCGAACCAGCCATGGACCCCAATGAAATACCCAAAGTGCCATCAGTGCCCCCCCCCCCCCCC
>JAHWFP010136413.1:40990-52657 GCA_023313725.1 Lithobius niger | reverse complement strand
ACAAGCTAAGCCTACACGACAACGAATCGCATCTGCAACCAGTTAATAGCGGTTAATTCATAAGACTAAAAATTACTGTGTCTAATGGTGAACAGCTTGCTCATTGTGAGTTTTACCAGGAAGCCATAGAAAGGAAGCTGAAAAATGAATAAAAAGGTGAATGGATAGTTTTGGCCCACAAGCTAAGCCTACACGACAACGAATCGCATCTGTAACTGGTTAATAGCAGTTAATTCATAAGACTAAAAATTAATGACTCTGTCTTGCAATGAACGGCTTGCTCATTGTAAGTTTTACCAGGAAGCCATGGACAGGAAGCAGAAAAATAAATAAAAGGGCGAATGGATAGTTCTGCCACAAGCTAAGCCTATACGACAAAGAATCGTATCTGCAACCAGTTAATAGCGGTTAATCACAAGACTAAAAATAAGGGCGTGTTTACTAAACGACTCGCTTTTGCATTCTCGCAGCTAGAAGCTAAAAAACCTCTGAAATTCCAACGTGGTGGCGGTCTGTGCTCTGTCGGCTTGAAACGAAAACATCCAATAATGTGAATTTAGAACCGGCCTGGAAATTGTTTCGTCAGGAGGAATTCTGTATCTTATTGTCATGGATTATAAGACTGGAAATAGTTACTAAAACGATGTCTGATTTAGCTAATCCAGGTAGTGTGGTTACCATGGCAACAACAGCTTTGCCATCGTGATTTAATTCTAGCTGCGAGAATACAAGGCAAGTCATTGCATAAACGCGCCATTACTGTGTTTAACGGTGAACAGTTTGCTCGATGTGAGTTTTACTGGGAAGCCATGCACAGGAAGCAGAAAACTAAACAAAAAGGCGAATGAATAGTTCTGGCCCACTACACGACAACTAATAGAGAAGTGGCATTTGCCGCCATATTGGCACCAGCTTGGCAACAGTATGGGTTTTGGAGGGCATAACTACAAGGTGCACTACATAAAAATGGAGGGAAAAACAACGGAAGAGCGGATTTCTTAGGCTTAAAATAACGTTGTTTTCTCCAACAACAAAAATCGCGCGTTTTAGGTCTAATCGGAAATCACTCTTAACAGCATCTGCTTCAGTATGACGCCCTTTTGTTTTTCTCAGCAGTGCCCCTTGCGGCTAACCCATCAAGGCTCCAGCATAGAGTTATATACAATAATACTACGTCGTGTCACTGCTCTATTGTATCTGCAACAAATGTACATATAATGGGGTGCTAAAGTTGGCGAATAAGAAAAAATTCAAGTTAAAATTAAAAGTGGGGTGCCACCAAACTGAAGTTAGCAGCATTGCGGTATGTAGTTCTCTCTAGTGTAGTTCGCCACAAGCAAAGGAATGCACAATGAAATATCTTTTAGCACAAAAAACAAGCCACGTGCCTCCTTAATTATTGAAAAATAAAAATTGGGACGTCCCCGTGCGCCTGTAAACAATCTGTAAAGATTAACATTTTTTATATTCTACCGTGGCGCCATCTAGTGGCGGCAATATCGTTAATCTTTTCAGCATGCTTCCAGGTTCACAAGAACGTACCAAATTTTTATTCAATGATTAAGGGTAAGGAGGCATGTAGCTTGGTTGTTTGTTGTGTTAAAAGATATTTCTTTGTGTATTCTTTTGCTTGATGCTAGCACGCGTTAGATGGCGCTAGTTGCTGCAAACTTTAGTTTGGTACCAACCCGCCTCTAAGACTATATAGAACTAGGTCTACCCCCGGCGTACCATACGCCGGTCTAGCCGGTTCCCGTATAACTGAGCGAAATACTGTAGTGGGCAGTATGGAATGAAAAGGATGCCGACTGCCCCCTGCTTCCTCCTCCGAACTCACCCGCGGTCTGATTTTCCCCCATGACCCCCCCCCCCCTTCGTAGCCCCTTTCCCGTCCCGCACCGACCCGGATTCCCCTATTGAGTGGTCTGAATATCCCCATCCCTGCTCTCCCTCCATTTTAACCCGTGCTGATTTGTTTTGTTATGGAAGTAAATATCATAGGGCCTTAGGGCTTCGGGCAGATGACCAGGAGTGGTTAACGCTCGTTAAACCCTTTGAAACCCTTTGAAACCCTTTTGTCTTTTTTCAATGGAGGACGCTCAATTGTACTGTCGTTCCTCTGTTCTGATACCAAGCCCAATAAACCCAACAACGGTTGTGCATGCAGTGATTGTTACTCAACTAACTTTGAAACTCTTCCAAGTCGTCTCTTAATAGCTAGCTTTATTAATGCAATATGTCGATTGTTACAGGCCACATCTGTTTGTTTGACATTGTCGGTCGCTCGCCCTCTTTCATCACACACCCTCTTTCATTATATTGCATAATAATGATGAATTTGCTTGCCCAACCTAAGCGTATTATATAGGCTAATAGATTGTACACTAAGCATTCCATTTTCTTACTTTTGTGGTGTAAGGCGCTCTGTCAACGGATGAGTTCGTCACGGTCATAACTAACCTATTCAACACCAGTCAACATGTGATAATCATCAAATAAAGCCTCAGTTATAATAATTGTAAGGCTTTATCTTAAAACCACATGATGAAATAACTTCGAACGTCAGCACATAAAAGGGGATACAACCTTTTATAACGGATGTCAGTTTCCGCTGAGAGGTGTGCGCCGAGACACGCTAACATGGACGTCTAAAAAATGAAAGCAAAATTCACAACGTTTGCCGTGCGTTACAAATTGGATTGTTTACACGATCAGCTGTGATATGGTTAAGTTTAGCGTCAACTGAGACCGAATTCAGCATTAGATAAGTTTATTTTGTCAATATTCTGCGCCAGATGGAACGATCCAAAAATAAAGAAAGACTTTATGATACGTTGGTTGGTCAGGCTACTTTCCGATTGTTGACGCATGTATCACCAGTAACTAAATTGTATATGCTCTCCACATTTCCAAACCAAAATAAAATCACATAAAAAACTTCTGGAAATATCCTTAATTTAAGAATATTTGTAAGCACGCAGGAGAGAACGACTGCAAATGATCAATAGGACGGCGCATCTGCCTATGCTAACCTTGACATGAATTTTCAATTCACGTTTTACGTTTACCCAAGCGACATTAACTCACTTTGTAACCCCGCCTCCCCGCCTCCCAAATCAATACGCTGTTAACTGTGAAAATGTCATAACCACAAACAACTTTTCAACGATCTTGTTTAATCCCATGTATTCCTTGGCTGGGATTTGATCCTGTTTCCACGTGAATTTGTTCAGCCCAAGCTGATCAGTCGGTATGCCAGATTACCTTGTCCGTGGTCCCCTGGCACACTGCACAAAGCTAGCAGTGTGCGTTGGAAATTTTTTCTGATTTGTGGTGGGGGGGGGGCTTCCATTTTGCTGTTATGAATGATGCGAGCCAAGAAAGTGATACATCGATAAATTTATCGATAAATTATCGATACATTTATCGACGTGAATAAATTTGAAAATTTGCTATTCATCAGTAAAAAAAAAATGTGAAAAGTGATCAAATGTGTGAAAGAAACGAGCTGTGGTGTGAAATAAAATCAAAATGAACAAACTAAAGTAAAAACTAAAGGTGAAAGCAGCAAATGCTCGCAGAAACAGACGCAAAATTGTACAGATAATTTGTGAGGTTTGAGAGAGATCTGATTTTTGAAGTTGTGTTTTTAAATCTTGTCATAAGTGATGTTATTAATAATTACGAGCCGAATAACCTGGGTGTAACATTATTTTTATGATGAAAACTGTTAAAGGCATCCTGAATTGGGCCAAAAAAAAAAAAAACACTGAAATTAGTGAGAAATTACCAAGATTACTAGTAAAGAAAAACTTTGAACAATAGTGCGAAACAGTGAAAAAGGAAGAAATAGTACAAAAAAATTTGTATGTGAAAAATGTGAAAAAAGTAAAAAGTAGGTATACAAAAAAATGTAAAAAATGTAAAATAGGCACATGAAACTATAAAAAAAAATAAACTGTGAAAAAAATTAAAACCAGGAATGTGAAAAAATGTGAAAAAGACAATTATCCTCGGCAGCGACCCTGATTAGTAGCTGGGTGTAGTTAAGCCTTTTGAGTATCACGTTTTTCGGGTAGGTGTGTAGCATTTGTATGACTAGTCCTTACATATATTATAAACTTTCGTCTTCCTAATTTCCATCAAGTTGTAAGTTGCTTCAGTTGATTTCAGTACCTAAAGAAACAGCTTTCCATTTAAAAAGAGTGAATTGCGCGCTCTGCTCCATGAAGACACCGCTAAGTCTTCTCGGTATCGGCATCAAGAAATCTTAAAAATATTACGTCGTCATACAATAACTGTGTGATACACCCGATTAATCGACGTGAGCTTGCTCCACAACCGGTTAACGTCATGTGACATAAGGGGATAAAGCGTCACGTGCTCTGCTCTTTATTCTGTTTGACGGACTCTGACTGAAATTCTTTTAGGAAATTGTGTATGTAAAGACAAGCAGTAACACAATTTCGGATTGTTTTAAGACTCACCACCATATAAACATATCTAAACATACAGGCTGTTACCATAGAATGTCCTGATCATAAAAATTAATAAATGTTCTTGTTAATTAACGTATGTCAAATATGCCCCTTGAACTATCTTGTAGAAAAAGTAAAACAGTTCCTATACGAAACTTTTTGAGTACGTTAATTTATTTAAAATAAAGCTACTGGTATTTATGATCAGAATATTCTTTTGTCTAGGTTACACATTGTTGTGTAGGCCTACATGTTTTTCTTCAAAATTGCAATAATGCTCCTGCACAAGATGTGAGAGTGCTACAGCGCTCGCTTTACCGCCTAAACAATTTTTTTTAGTTTTTCTACAAGCAGTTTAAACCGCATTGGCCTACGTTAATTAATGCGTGAATTATTCATTTTCATCACCAGGGTATTCTTTTGTGTTCACCCTGTAGCTGCATGTGTATAGTTTGTTCCACATTATGTTTTCAGAAAACTGACTGGATGACGACTCGTTTCCTTGCACTAAGATTGCAAAAACATGTGGATATCACACTTGTAGACTCAACAAAGTTACTGTTAGAGTTTACGAATGGGATGATTACGGATTTTTTGCAGTCGTAGTGGAAGAAAACGTGCCATCATACAGTCAGTTTTCTGAAAACATAATGTGGAACGAAGTATAGTCAAGGCAGCGACTACTTCACCCTTACTCCGTGTCGCACAACTTCGTAAGTATAACTTCAACATAACAAAGCTTTCAATGTAACCCGTAGAGCACGTAATTAGCAATTAACGTAAATTAAATCAAGAAACACCCGTCGTAACATACGGCGAATTCAGTGAAGACCAGTGTAAGGCTATCTAGTTTTATTTATTTCTTCTTACTGCGGTTTCAGTTCTCTTCATTTAACAAAAAAAATTAGTTTAATTGATAAATGAATTAAATTATTTATTTAATTCATCTCTATTAACTAAATAAATACGGATGGACGCATATTTCCATTGTCATTTTGACTTAAATATCAGGTTTCACGCGCAGAGAATAAAACCCTCGATCTTTGAGTGTTGTCATCCCTTTCACTCCCCACTTTGCGAATTCAACTAGTCATTTGGGCACAAATAACAATTGTGTTGGGGCCCTTCGCATTATATTCTTCCTTTTTTCCTTCATTTGTTTGTGGCTCTTAAACTGTATGCTGTATTATTTGCCTTATGTAGGCTAGATTTCTCAAAGTATGAGCACAACCACAAACAGCCTATGTGTTGAGATGCCCTTTCTTTCACATCCTTTTTTCTTCCTTTGAGGGCAAAAGTCAAAGCTTCGAAGCTCATCCACACTATACGGCCTTTCTGGGATTGTTTGGGACTAACGGAATTGCCCAGAAACATGCTAGAGAGAAAATGGCTAATTCAACCAATCGCAGTGCTAGGCATAACACTCGCGATATTGTAATTACTCCTATGCCTACGGAAAAAAATTAGGTTGCATACCTGATCTGGTTTCGCCTTGTAAAAGATTGCTTAAAGGAATACTAAACCCTCCAACAATTAATTTTTTATCGATAGTTTAGATACTGGAATTAATGTTAACAGTCATCCGACGTCAATAGGGTCATTGTTTAAGCCGTACGAATTTTTAAACCACCTGTTTTAAGCAGACGATGCACAAGCTCCGGAGAAAATCCTGTTTGAGCGACGCGTCGTGACGTCAAGACTTTTAAGGCACCTTCCAGCTGTCTGCAGACCTGCGCGTGCGCCAGAAACGAAACGACATCGCCTGGGACATCATTTCCGGTTAGCTCGTTCGCCGCTAAAACATCATGCCGTCGTGCATAGCGAAGGAGTGTAAAAGTTCGTCAAACCACAAAATAAGTTTGTTCAGATTACCGAATGCCAAAAAAGATGCCACCCGGCTGCGAAAGGGGTTGGATGTTACTGGAAACAGCGGCGTTACGGGTTCAAACTGATAAAGCTGCAACTAATTGACGGCAACAGCATCAGCGTTGTTGGTAGCCATGTTTGTTTACACGCAGAGACTAGGTCGCGCGCGCTGCACGATGGGAAGGGATGCGCTCCCCATTTCCCTTAAATGTTTTGACGTCACGTTGCGTCACGAAACGTTCATAGTCGCAGCTCTCGTAGTGTTACGTTTGGTTGGGTGTCTTAAAAAATGCAGTTATTTTAATTTATTACGACGTAAGTAAGTAAACAAGCTACATTTTATAAGTTTTGAAGGGGTTTTTAGGGTCTTAGCTATCACTAAGAAAATTGAAAAAGTGAGGGTTTAGTATTCCTTTAATACATCTGTACTAACGAAAATTGTAGACCTAATCAGACAAACATTATAGACCTAACTGGGTATGGCGCATTTGTAAAGAACAAACCCAAAAATATTGCAGATAATAACAATTTCTTCTCGATCATACTGACACAGTAGCAGAGGTCGTGGGGTTTAATTCCCCGCTTTAAATACAAAAAAACAACGGAAATAGATATACATCTCTTTATTAATCCGTAACCAAATCTATTCGGTTTCCGGTTCTTTATGTTGCTTAACAACAACTCGTCTACAAACCGCCCCTGTGTTGATTAGACTTCCGCCCATTTGCCATAGTACCGTTTTCCATAATCGCGTTTGCATGCCATGCCATACATGTTCGTTTGCCATAAATCCTATATCAAGTCTTATTTCAAATTCAGGTCTGAAAGAATGTTCTAGCATTCAAAACTATTTGTGAATTATTCACTCCTGGTGCCGAGTTACTGCGCCATCTCTTGAAAAAAAACAAGTTACTCTTTGTCATTCCCCCCCCCCCCCCAAAAAAAAGAAAACAACGGATAATTAATGAGCACACTTACTTCATGTGGGCTAAAAAACTTTGAAAAATGCGTTTCCATACCAAAGTTTAATTTTTTTGGGGGCGGGGGGGGGGGGGGGGGGGAAGAGGGGGGGCTGTCAATTAAAGAAAATTTTTGTCCCCCTCCCCCCAAAAAAAACAAAATGCTAAAATTAAATTTTCTGAACATAGGTAGCCTACCACTTTTCTGAATCCAAAATCCAAATCCTGGGATCCGAAAATGTTGGTTCTATGTTTCGAAATATTTGAAAATTCAGAAAATTGTCCATCTTTCGTTCGCTGCATAATATTGCCCCATGTACAAGTAAAAGTTTCATGTGTGGTTTCATGACTGAACTATTTTTATTGTTTTTAAACCACCTTAGGAAAAAATTTTTAACAAGTTAGATAGAATTTCAAATTAACACCGAATTAGAAAAAAAGTTAACTTTTAATGCGTCCAAATAACATAGCTCTGCATTTTAATTAGAATGACAACCCGGTAACTCGTTTGTCACCAAATTCAGAAACTCGGCACCAGGAATGAACAATCCACACGCAGTTTTGGACGGCTACGAACATTCTTTCTCGAAATTGGGTTTTTGGACGATGCCGCCAAATCCACTAGAAGAAAGTCGTATTAGTCGATTGCAACTAGACGGCTAAAGGAGTTCTCTTTGCATTTTTCTAATCATTCCGTTCACTAAGAGATAAAAAAAAAACTTTAGAAAATTTGGCTCTTCTAGTCACCTAGGATGGCTTAGAAGAATGTACGTCCTACCTCAAATTTTAAGTAAAATAAAATGAGGACACGAGCAAATACAGACCTGATCCATGTGGCGCCCTCCAGAACCCCCAGTACCCCAGCTATGGAGCCCCCGCGAGATACGCTCCAAGGCACCCCCCCCCCCGTCCCCTCCAGAGGCCTGACCAACAAATTCTTGCAGATATAGTGCTAAAAGAACGAAATTCGGTACACAAGTCATTGTTAGCAGCACACATCAAACTATAGCTATGGAATTCCCGTGAAATCCGCCAAGGTGCTCTCAGTACTCCCTCCCCCAATTCCACTCGATAAGCCTGATACCCGGAAAAGTCTTGTTGACCCATACTAAAAGCATACGTTGGGGTACATTAGTCATTCTTAGCAGTAGAAATCGAACCAGCCATTGATTCCCATGCAATACCATCAAAGCCTCCCAAAGTATCTTCCCTCTATACCCCCCGCCCGCGAACCCCCATGAAGCATCGATGGCTAACAAATTCTCGCTAAACGTATTAAAAACATGCATTGTAGCAGGAGAAATCGAACCCCATGAGATACACTCAAGACCCTACAGTGCCTCTCTGAGTTTTCTCCATGAGGCTGATGACCAACAAATTCTAGTTTGGTTTGTACTGATAAGGATATCTTGAGTACACATTTCATGTTTTAGCACGATCTGCAAATAATTTGTAGGTCAATAACCTCATACAAGTGGGTGTGGTTGGGACACAGGAAGAGGCCTTAGGGAGAATCTCGAGGGGTTCCATAGCTAACACGATTTATAAGCTAAGAATTGACTTATGTACCAACTTTCATGGCTTTTAGCTGGATGTGCATGGTTAGCCCATTTTCTGGTCCGTAAAAGCCGTTCTACACTTCGAGATCGAACCAATCAATCGATGATCAAGTTTTATAGATTAAAACGTAGGTACAATTGTTGGTATTCTTCTTGTTGGGGAAATTTTTCTCTCATCTAGAAATCGAACCAAAGAACCGATTTTCAATTTGTGCAGCTTAAAATTGAGTATTAAAAAAGCTCTCTTATAATAATTATTTTGATGTGTTTGCAGTATTCGTTTCTTTGTTATTCTTGCTGGAACAAGAAAAAAATATTAGATATTAGTAGGCTTAGTGGTGAGAGAGCTCAGCCTGGTTGCTGGAGGTTTGCGGATCTTGTCGAACCCTTGGAAAGGGGACCGTGGCAAAGTCCCCGCCAGTATTGCCGGCCAAGGTAGTGTGAGAGGCCACCATGCTTTTTCAGCTGCTATGGGAACTATTCTGCCAATTCTGGACAATCTTTCGGCCCCTACGATGATCGGAGGTTTCCAGGATCGAATCCCAGGGTTGACACCTCCCTTTATCAGATATTTATTCTTCTCCAAAAGTCTTGTAAAGTTAAAATTGAGTCTGTTCAGCCACACGAGTATTGAATTGCTTTGGCTGACTTAAGGCGCAAAAGGAACTAATAATAAAAGTATTACAAAAAGGCTTAAGCGTCTGAAATAAGGATGTAAGAGCGGTGTAACACTCCCACGTCTCGTGCAGGCGCATTATTGCAATTTTACAGAAAAAAGATGTATAGGCCTACACAAAAATGTGTTTTCCTAAAGAAAAGAATACCTTGGTCATAAATATCAATGGTTTTTTTTTATTATTATTATTAAATCGTATGCCCATGCTGGTTGCATATGTCGAAATTTATTAGCGCTTATAAAAAACCTTTTGAGTACGTTAATTATTAAAAATAAAGCTACTGGTATATATTTATGATTAGGATATTCCTTTGTCTAGGCCTACATTTGTTTTCTACAAGCCTACAAGTTTTTCTTCAAAATTGCAATAATGCACTTGCACGAGACGTTATAGTGTTACAGCGCTCGCATTAGCACTTTAAGAAAACTTTTTAAGTTTTTCTACAAGACAGATCAGACCGCATTGGTCTACGTTAATTAATACGTGAATTGTTAATTTTTTTTCATCAGGATATTCTTTTGCTTTCACCCTGTACATATTTTGTCATGGCAAAATGACTATTTCTCCACCACTCCGTGTCGTACAACTTTGAAACCATAACTGCACCCTAACAATGCAACCTGTATGTAGCGCACATAATTCGCAATTAATGTAAATTAAGGCAAGAAACACCCGTAGCACCCAGGGACTACAGTGAAGACCAGTGAGAGGCCATCTACATTTCTTTATTTCGTCACACTGAAATTTCAGTTCTCTAAATTTAACAAAAAAAAATAGTTAATTAAATAAATACAGGGGAATGCATATTTCCATTGTCATTTCGACTTAAATGCCAGGTTTCCTAAGCGAAGAATTAAACCGTCAATCTTTGAGTGTTGTCATCCCTTTCAATCCCCTCTCTGCGTATTCAGCTAGTGAGCTGGGCACAAATAACCATTGTGTTGAGATGTCCTACTCTTTATATTCTTCGCTCTTTCCTTCATTTGTTTGTAACTCTTTAGCTGTATGCTGTATTGTTTGCCTAAATTAGGCTAGATTTCTTAAGGGATGGGTGCAAATAGAAAATAGAGAAATGCTTTCGGCGGCCGTGTCCAATTTAGTCACGTTCGGCATTTTCACACAAGATCCGGCTAGTACTGAAGTAGAGCCATGGTTTGTGATTTTTCAATCACTCATTCTCCTGGGGAAAAAATCACTTTACATAATTGGGGTGTATAGGTTTCCCTTCCTACGCAACGGAAGACTCTTTAGTAAATTGTTACTGATGAAAAGTATAGACCTATCAACAGTCAAATGTAGACGTAATCAGCCAAATGATTATATACGAGCCAAAATAGCACGAAAATTTCAGCACGCAATAAAGTAGCCGCGTCGTAATAGCGACAATATAGTACATGACAATTTGGTGTATAACAGCTTAACAGCACAACAAGAAACTAGGATTTGATAAAACAGAGCGTGACAAAACAGGGATCGTAGAGTTCCTACTTTTTTTTCATTCTTCTTTTCCTACTTTTCCTTTATTTTCCTACTTTTTTTTTAAGTGTTGTTGAATTGAATACTAATGAAAAACGGAAACAAGCCAACAGCGAAAAACATACAGTATTACAGTAAAAAAATACAGTTCCTTAGTATTATTTCCAGCGATTTGTATCTATTTATTTCAGCGATTTGTATCTATTTAGTTGAATTGAATAGTCATTATTTGATATATAACTGAAAAACTTCGCAAAACACCTTCATTAAACAATTTTTTTTAAGAAATGAGTTGCGTGTTTTCCAGTTTGGTCCCATTGCTCGCGTGTTTTCCAGTTTGGTCCCATTGCTCGCGTGTTTTCCAGTTTGGTCCCATTGCTCGTGTGTTTTCCAGTTTGGTCACGTCTAACTGGAAATTCGTATAATGGAAAATCCTCTAATGTTCCTGTCTCGCTCGTGCTGCCACGCTCACTGCATATAACATCAGAAAACGCAGTTAGACGATTATTCAGTTAGACGTTTATCCATTATACGAATATCCATTACACGATATTCCGTTTAGACGATTTTCCAGATTTTTTATTTATGCAGATATTAGACAATTAATATTAAAAAACGCTTAAGCGTATAAAATACGGATGTAAGCCTTAAA
>JAHWFP010136413.1:0-40890 GCA_023313725.1 Lithobius niger | reverse complement strand
AAAAAGACATGTAAGCCATCAGCGTCGCACTAATACGTGTAAAAGAATCTCCAGCGACCCAAAAAACAAGCTGGAGCTTCTTTTACACGTATTAGTGCGACGCTGATGGCTTACATGTCTTTTTCTAATATCTGTTCCTTTAGGGCTTTAAGTTTTTTAAGGCTTACTTCCGTATTTTATAAGCTGAAGCGGTTTTTAATACTAATAGGAGTTCAAAGTTTGACGTTTAATATGGAAGTTCAAGCTGAGGCTTACATAAAGACCGCGGGTTAAAAACAAGTACAGTCAAAATTCTTATTAAAATTTGGCTGTTAAATTGCGATGTAGGCTACTACAACTCCACTTGTGATAGAACCTTGTAGGGTTTTAACTAGGTATAATATAATTATATATTCAGCTTGTTTTGTCATTCGATTGTATTTGATTATATTTTTTGTTCTGACTGACTGAGTGATATGACTGAATGATTTGACTTTAGCTTCATAAAGTCAAATAACAATAAACTGAAAAAAAAACGTGCGTGGAATAAAGAAACCCCGAATAAAGTTCCCATAAAATCGAACTTAAACGAGTGCACGTACACTGTAGGTAGTTTTCTTAACTGAGCTATTGTAAGAAGAAACTAGTTGACGAAAAGACCAGGCTTACAGCAACAAAAGCCGTCTTATGTTGTGGTGACGGGAATTTACAATGCCTTTGGGCCAAGCTATTCTCTTATGGAGTGTGACTCCCTGAAATTATCAGTGGTAGTGGCCTTCCTCCACCCCTCCTGCATTCACCAGGCAACCTATTTGTTCCTTAGGTTCACGACAGACAATGGCAGAATTCCCAAATGGCAACCTTCCACTCAACAAAGGTTTGGCCTTTTCCCTCCGGAACTATCACCACCTAGCCTCTTCTCCTGTTTCGCTCGCTTCCCATTCCCTAAGCGTTCCATTAATGCAAGACTGCTTCGCTTATCTTTTCCACCGGTACTTCAGGGAACCATTTTAAAACTGCTCTCAATTTCCGGTTATGCTAGACATTTTAACCGAGAAATTTCAGCAGAAAAGAGGACGAAAACTTCGGCCACACACTTAGCCTACCCTTCGAACCTCGATGTCTACTACACTAAATGGAAGATACAAAACTAAGTAATGTGTTGGATGGCTAAAACCGAAAACCTACTAGAAAAAGTCCAATACTCAACGCGCACTTTGGAATAGCCGATTGTTCGAATAGGCGTATTTACCTTTTTGTTTTACTGCTCATGCCTAAGGTTAAAGCAAAGTTTTTCGTGTGGGACAACGACACAACCAACGTCTTATTTCTTAAAGGAACTTATTTGATATTTACGACATCCACAGTTCTATTTACCACAAACTGGTTGTAAGAATACGACAGACTGAAGGAGGAGCAAAAACTAGCCTAATAAAATTCAAGTTACCGATTCTTCCTTGGGGAACTGTTCGCGAAACTATGATAAAAAAAGAATTAAATTCGATAGCTACAAAGATGACACAAGCGCAATAAAAAGTACACAATGAAAGTTTACCTGGTACCACCAGTAAGGAGTCTAAGAAGGCATGGTGATGAAATAGTTTCTATTTTTTGCCAACAAAACTAACTCCATTCAGTTAGAAAACTTGACGAATAACTGGTAGTTAGCAAGTTAAAATTCCGGGAAAAAATGACGCACGACCATGCTTCACGGTCCACGGCTCTGAAATCGTTAAAGGAAGTCGAGACATTCACCCATAAAAAGTATTCCATCTGAAAAACTGGCATTACGATTTACGACTCCTTCATAATCCTAAAACCCGTTAATGGCGCTCTGGGTCTTATGATTAAGTAGCTTTTATACATTGTGAAGCACATGTACAAACACAACGTCTAAGATCAGTCTCGCTGCTGCTTATAACGATAAGTATTTACAGACATTGCATGATTAAACGAAAACGGAATAATGCTGTAAACCAAACGTATAAATTTGTTGTAAACCAAAACACTATTATAGGTGTTGTAAACCATGACGTCCGTAGACCAATGATGTTGTCACAATATTTCTACAGCTGTTGTAAACCGTAATGCTTAAAACATCTATCAAGGCACTGAAAGACGATACAAATGTAACAAGATGTAAAAGTTTTACTGAACGAAATTGATTAAAGATGCTCTTTCGGTTTGAATTTTTTTTGTTTTAGGTCATTTTTGAGAGGATTTTTATTTTTGAATGAAATTGTGGTCATAAAACAGTTTAGTAGACTAAACTGTATTGGTAGCCCCAGTCTGGTAAATTACAATTATTGTGCCTCGATTGTATTATTCAATAGAATTTTTGCAAGTAATTCTTAACCATATCAGACAAAAATTGAAGCTAATCGATTTTATAGTAAAAATTGTAGCCAAACTGCAGCTTTATCATAAAACAGTTTTAAATAAAAAATATTACTAGATTTTGAAAAGTATTATTATTTATTTTATATTTCTCTGAAATCATTAGATTCGGATTAGTGCTGAATAGGCTGCGTTAAACTGGAAATTCAGTTCGGAAGCTGTGTTGGTGAGCTGGTCCTCGACAGATACCTAAAGTTTGGATTTAGATTAAGGCTCAGTAACTCTTTAATTTTTTTACTGATGTTTAGTTAAACGATCAATATCCATAAATATGTGTTTGGCTCGTAATTCATTTATAATTGTTCTGACGGCAGGGAGGAATTAATAAAAAGCACCCAGGCAATCCGAATGCCATAGCAAAACCATAGGGTTTGGCTGGACAACGGCACAATTTTTGCCATTGTCTAGTGGGCTTGTTGGGTGACTATAGGCTGGATAAACCCTCCCATCTCAGGTGTTGTAAATTATAACGTCTACAGGTGTTGTGAATTGCAACGTCTTTATGTGTTGCAAAATGCAACGTCGATAGATGCTGTAAAACGCAACAACTATGCAACGTGTTGTGGCGACAACATTTTGCAAAAAAAAGAGACGTGTAGGTATTGTGATAGAAGTGAATCACAACTACTATTTCTGCAGTGAGCTCTTTAATAACGGCCCATAACACGATTTGTTTAACGTGGGTATTTGGCACCTTCTATATGACGGCTGGCTTCACGTGATAATGAGCATGGTAGGTCTATAAAGTAGGAAATCATTTTGGATTTGTACATACGGTCTGATGAAGTTACTAAGTATGGCCGAAATGTCATTTCTCTTCTTTTTTAAATAAATGTATTTGTATGGTTGGCTGAATCAACTTGGTTAATATTAACCCAGTTATAAATTTCATATAGCCGTTGCAAGTGCAACTACGCAGGCTCACGTTATGTTTTCCTTTTACTATTCATGAATGAACTGGATTTAGTGCTTTCAGGCGATCCAATTACTTTGTTGTCGTGCCAGAGTTTATTTAGACAATATTAGCTCTCAAAATGCTCCTTTCTAAATGACCCAAGGCCCCCAGTCATTATAAAATCCTTTGAAAGTCCTTTGTGGATTTTGGTAGGTTTGTATAGCTTTTATTATTGATCGTGTCTTGTTCACGAATTGGAATATCCATACAACAGCCGATGGCCCGCAAGGTGTTGCCGATATTGATGCCCAAGGTGTTAACATACATACGCAAAAAAATTGTTCATCAATTACTGGGGCACCAAAGAGGCACCAGGGGATTAAAAGAAAAAAATCAGTGAACTTTAGTTATTCTTTATTTCTCTCCAACCGCCAACCAGACCATCATGGATTGCATTTAACACAATTTTCCGCAGGTAAAAGAGTACTGTTCTGAATTTTGGAATGTGCCAGTTGGTGAAAATCACGTAAATAAAGAGTGCTGATTAACGTGAAACCTAGTGACACAGTGGAACCCCTTGACACAGCGTGTCCAAGCTCTGCTTTCCCGCTTGCCTGGCCAGTGGAAATCAGTGATTTTCTGCTGGATCCCGAGCCATGTTAGTATAGCTGGAAATGAGCACGCTGATGCTGCAGTGAAAGGTGCCCTTTCTGATCCTCTCGAAAAAGATCTAAGCCTTGTTCCCTCGGACGCCTCTCCAACTCTATGTATGAGGTTGAAAGCCTTGTTGGGAGGGACAAGACAGCAATAAGTTGCAGGCCGTTAAAGACACTGTCAAGGAATGGCACTCGGCCTGTCGCCACACTCGCTGAGGATAGGTGGTGTTGGCCCGTTTACGAATTAATTGGTCACACCAACCAAACTTACTCATTGCTTCCTTTTGAGGGGGGGGGGGTGTTATCCCCTCTAAATGCCATTGTTGTCGACGACAACTTATGGTCCGTCGCTTACTTGTTGAGTGTCACCGTCTTGAAGGTAGCCGTTTCCATCTGCCGCGAGACTTAGCGCATCAATTGGGCAATAAGTCTGTTCTCCTCTCCGGTTTTTTTTTTTAAATTTATCCAAGAGGTACAGATCTATGATAAGATATAGATTTGGGGTTTGTTTAAGGTTGGCGCTAATGAACTTGCTGTCGACGCGCCAATAAGCCTCAATACCCCTCCCCAGTGACAGAAGGATGAAGTATAGTTACAGACAGATGATCACTAACCGAGAATAAAGTGTGGATAAAAACACGAGTATTCGAAGTGTATTTAAAAAAAAGCCAGCTGGTGCATATCAAAACGAAATGAAAAATTCGAGGTTTTGGAGGAACTTTCCGTATACCAAGAATAAAACAACAGCCTTGCTCGCCTCATGAAACCTGTGTTAAATCAATATTAAACCTAAGAAGTCAACGGTTGCACGAGAAAATATGATGATTTGGAGGACCACACCTCCTTTATAAAACAAAAAAGAATGTCCTCATGTAAGTTGCGTGGATTTTAAAATTTGTTGAGAGTTAAATTTGATTTGTGTTGTGTTACCTTCGAAACGTCGCAAAGTTTCTTATATACACTTATATACACTATGCCCCAATAGCATATTCCAATGTGGTGCTGCCACGTACCATTCATCGTATCCATCAATCGTGCAGTAAATGAAGGTGCATAACAAGAAAGGTTTTCAGTGGTAATATAATGAGATGAGAACTTGATTGTTCCCAGTTCTGAAAACATGCCAAGTGTGAATCAAAAGGAGGTTTTTCTGATTGGGAATTATGATTGAGAATGAGTTCAAGATTATCAATTTCTCCCACAGTTAGATTTTGTACGAGAATATCACCTTTTTTAGATTAACGTTTGAATTCATGTTGTTTCTTAAGAAAACGAGTGGACTTCGGGATTTTCGACTGAATGAATAAATGAATGAATGAATGAGTCATTTATTGCGCATATAGCACAATAAGACAGGGAAAGGATTGTTCATATCCACTGACACCCTGCCTTAACAATTATTAATGTGTAACAACTATACTAATTAAAATTTTTTTTAAAAAGCAGGCCTAGGCCATTGTCGTATTAACACAGATATTTCATGTATTTACTAAAATCAATACCTTTCAACTTATTTTTAAAAGTAGCAAGTGTTGGTGCTTTGGTGACATCAGCCGGAAGTGCGTTCCAAGGTTTCACAACATGGTGCGAGAAAAAAATATTTTCGACTGTCCCTCTTTATATTCGACTGTCCCAATTTAAAATTGTGGCCACTTGTTTGGTCACCTTCACGTAACAAGCAAAATCGACTACTAGATATACTAGTCAGTCCATAAAGAATGGAATATGTCATACCTAAGTCTTATTTGAGTCTCCTGATCTCGAGTGTCTCTCAATTAAAGACCCTAAAACGCTGTAGATAAGTTTTATTTCTCAAGCCAGGCAGATATTTTGTGAAAGTACGTTGGACGGACTCAATGAGGTTAATATGCTTTACCAGGCGGGGTGACCAGGCAGGGCTGGCATATTCCGAAATTGGTCTCACGAATACTTTGAATGCCCAAACGAGGGTTTTAATGTCACCAGAAGTGAAATACAGTTTAATTATTGCTGTTTTCTGTCACGCAATCTTCACAACGTACTGACAGTGTGATCCGCTCTTAAGATCATATATAAACCAAACACCCAGATCGTTTACTTCAGCTACATGGTCAAGTTCTATATTAGAAAGCATATAAGCTTTCTTTTCATTTTTTTGAACCAATGTGAAAGGTTTTACGTTTACGGCCAGATATTGGAAGGGTTCATTGAGCTGACCATTGCTGAAGATCCAAGAGTGAGGAAGATAATTTTTGGTGGTCATGTAGATTTCTAACAGTAGCATAGAACTTGACATCATCTGCGAACTTTGGTGTTATTGTATTTAGATTTACTGTGTTCACGTCTTTTATGTAGGTAATAAATAAGAGTTGGCCAAAGACTGATCCCTGTGGGACCCCACTAGTTACAGGACTTTCGCTGGAAATAGCGCCACCGATACATACTTATGTTCTGTTAGTAAGAAAATTATTTATCCATTTAAATATGTTACCACTAATATCATATGTAACAAGTTTTTGACTAAGCATTTGGTATGAAATCGAGTCAAAGGCTTTAGCAAAGTCGATGAAGATTACATCCACTGGGTCATCAACTTCCACTGCTCTGGTCCAATCATCAAGACAGTGCAACAACTGTAAAACAGTCGACTTACCCAGCATAAAGCTACATTGGTCATTAGACAATAGATCAGAAAACAGTAGATAACTCATTATTTTGTCTGTTATTAAGCGTTCCACAATTCTACATGGCGTGCAAGTTTAGGAGATTGGCTTATAATTTAAAGGGTCAGCACTGTTACTCTTTTTGAAAAGGGGGATAATCCTGGCCTGCTTCCAACAGGTCGGTAATGTACCAGATGAAAGTGATTTATTTAAAATCATAGATACCGTAGTGGCTGGCATAGTTCATTAACAAATCTTTTGTAAAAGGCCGTAGAAAAACCATCGGGTCCAACCGAGTTGCTACCTTTAAAGGTATTAAGAATAATCACGACATCTGTCCCTAAAATTTCAGTGGGTGCAAATGGACGAAAGACTTTCATCAGCTCCTCATAATAGGATTCCATGCTACCTATGGCGTCACCTACAGTAAAGTTATCTATAAAAATAAAATTGAAGGTTTCTACCTTATCAACATCTTCCATAATGGTAACTCCATTACGATTAAATGGAGGCAGATACGTCCAGTGTTTTTATGTATTTAAATAAAGCTGATGGTGTACCTTCTAAAATGACATTACGCTCCTTTTCAATTTCCAAATTTTTGACTGTCATAATAAGTAATTTGCTACATATTTTGTATTTCTCGTAGAAAACCCTGTCTGTGTTCTTCATTTTATACTTCTTCCAAAGGTTTTTTTTTTTTGTTTGCGATTTAGAAGTTTAGTAACTTCTTTGGGTGGTTTCAGAGTTCCACTTTTACGACATGGTTTTAAGTAGATATTAGCATTTACAAGTTGAACGAGTGAGTCATGGAATATTTTCCAACTAGTTTCAATGTCCATACTATTGTCATTAATGTCAGACCATCTTGCCAGCAAGAGATTTTTTTGTAGCGCATTAAAGTCAGTAGCACGAATGAATCTCCCTTCGCCCCTACCGTTGACACTCTTCTCTCCCAGGTAAATGCCAAATAGTCTTACTGTGGTCACTATTTCCAAAATATTCCCGAACATTGACATTGTATACAAGATGAATATTATCCACAAAAATTGGATCCAAAATCTTGTCACCACGAATAGGTTTTGTGAACAATTGTTTGAGACCAAGCTTTGAAACACAATCCAGAAAGATTTGTTGGCATGAACTAGAGACCACAAAAGAGGACCAATTGATATCACCAACAATGATATTAGGCATGTCGCTGGCGATATTTTCATTAAAGAATTGAGTTATTTTGATTATGACGTCGCATTTCACTAATCCATTCGGTACATAACCAAGAATAATTTTAAGTTCATTTGGGCCTACATCGATACTGAGTGCTTCCACATCATCAACAGATTTTAGTATATTACATATTAGGTGCTTTTTTTTTACAAAGACTACAAGCCCCCCAGGCAAGTGAACCCCTATTACGTCTCAACAGGTTATATGGCAAATCACAAACCGTCATCGCGTCTTTCACCGCATCGTTTAACCAAGTTTCAACCACGAAAATGATATCGTAGTCCTCAATACAAAGCAATAAACGAAATTCAGCCAGTGTAGGTTAAGACTCATAGCATTAATTAAGCACGAACACAAACCATTTTGCAGCAGATCTGCATTGATGTCACCGACAGTTTCAAAAGTAGCACCTACATCATGGTTTCCCTTAACAAAATTACCTCCATTTCTGTACCCATGACAGTTTATACTTGTATGAATGCAATCACCAAAACAAACACGGTTTCCAAAAAAATAACCCGAACCAAAAATGCTACAAGAAGGGCAAACATTATGCTCCTTACACCAGTTCAGTTTCCCTGGTCGAGGCAACTTTCACTTTCACACTCAATTACCTGTTTGCAGGACAGTATAACAGAAATTAACATATTTTTACCTGACCTTGACAAATGCAACCCATTGTGGTCCAGTTAATTTCTTTGTGCCAGAACTGCATTCCAAATAGAACAAAAACCAATGTTTTCATCCTTACAAAGGGACATAATGTGTCCATAACAGTGTACCAAATATTGTTTCAGCGTAACCCAGTCTATGTCGTTTACCCACTGCGGAAAAAAGACCCATAATACTAATATGGACATCTTGGGAAGAGGATCTAATGCACTTCATCACGAGTTTTAGTCTTTCAGCCAACCCACTCGGGTTATCTAAACCAATATTATTAGTACCAATACACAAATAGAGTACAGGTTTTCTGCTTGATGTTATATCTTATGAGAACTGGAACGATTTACTGTGGCACAAAGTTATTTTTAAGTAATTTATTTAATTTTAAAACTTTTTAGTTGTTATCACAATTAATTACAATGCTTCGTTTAAGGGCGCGTTAAACCTTCACTTAGATGTAAGCATAGTGAAGTTATTGTTTTGTTTGCGCAACCAACAAAACTTGCCCAATTTATTTTGTATTACACGAATTAATATTACGAAACGACTCCCACTTGACGATCCTAAAACCAGTGCTAACGCCATGTTGTTATAAGTGGAGAAAAAAGGCTGCTTGAAATTGATTCATCAGTCGAACATCTGATCTACAGGCCTTGTTGTCATGACTATTACCGATGCAGCTAGAGAAGTTAGCATTGCATCTCAAAGTGGTAAACATGAACTCGGCTGACACATGACGAAAATATGCATTCTCCTTCCTTTAACCTCTTCTGTTGTCTTGACGTCATCTGCTCGTTCAGTACCGCCTGGATACGATCAGCCACTTCCAGAATCCGGGCATTGTGAACTCCTTCCTCCCGTCTACACGTCCTTTCGACTCATCAGGCATCGGGACACTGTTGGCCTTCTCGCCCAGGTTTTTTCATCCGAACTGTAGAGGCTAAGGATATAAATAAACAAATCTGATTCTTCATTTAAGTATATACAACTTACAGAAGATACATCAGGAAAATGGATCGTGTCTCTATTAACGTCGTTATACCTGTAAGGACGTACATATATGCTTTGTTTACTGTGCATTTAAGTGAACAGATTAGAAGCAAACCGATGGTAGGTTTCACCTGATAAATAAACTTTAAATATGCTCAACATTTACTAGGGCACCTAAGAGAAACCAGAGGATTAAACGAAAAAATTATTGAACGCCAATGACCGTGACAGCTTGTAGATCGTGTTGACTTGGGAAATTCAACCTAGATGTAGGGCTGTATTACAGACATGATAATTGATGTACGCTTTCTTCCGTCTTTTTTCAATCTTACCTAAGGATCCAAGATGTCCTTGAGGGGAACAGTTAGCACGACACACAATCCAAGTATTTAATAAATCTGGGTGTGAGCGGAGCAAACTAACTTTAAAATTTCTTTGGTGTTAGTTTCAGTAGTAAGGTCCAGCGCACAAGCCTTAACCTTGTTACTCCCTTTGGTACAAGAAATATTTCGCATAGCGACAGAAACAACACTGGCTTTCATATGACAATTAAATAATTTGTTTTAAACTTATGACATCCAAAGTTATTCGCGTAAAAGATGATATTTGTACATTTATTCCTGTAATGTAGCGCGTGGTGAAAGACACGTAGTTTTATAAGATTACACTATTTCCGTGCTGGTTTCTGGTATTTTGTTTTTCCTATGTTCTTGAAGAAACGTAAGGACATATAAAAAAAACCTGGTATAGAAAACAAAGTCACTAACGGGAATGGAAAAGGTGCCCGCAAACGCTTCTTCCTCACCGAGAGCAACCCACTTCACCTTTTACCCAATCGACTTTTTTTTTTATCCTTCGTTGTTTTTTGCTTGCAAGTAGTCGAAGACATTGCACAATCCTCTTTGGGAAACTGCCGACGAAGGGCAGAGCAGGCAAGAGCAGAAGTTCATTCCCACGACGCAAGTTGAAAAGCATTATGAAATGGCGGCGCTACGTACGTGAGGGGAAAATGTACGGAAGCTAGCTGAATATGACGGTGATGCCACCACCAACCATTTTTGTGCACTTTCGTTCTCTTCCAAAAGCGTCATCACCTGTGTGATAACCACACTGCGGGAAAAGGAAAGGAGTGGAAATAAATTGGCAGCCGAAGATCTCAGTGGAATTTCATCGTTTTTTCATTCTCTGGACCCATCAGTACGCAGAAAATTCTCGTTCTTAAACTGAATTTAAGTCTTAAAATCACAATGGATTCATGCAGAATGGATGCAGAATAACAAGGGATTCTGTTCAAATTCTTCCTACTGCCACAAGTCATCATCGCAGTGCGAAGCAGATTCTTCCAAATTCGTTTTGAAAAGCGTCCCTTCGTAATCTGAAATACAGAATCACAAATTAACCTAGGTCTACATGGGATGGAGGACTCTGGCCGCAGTAAAAAAAACTCCAGCTTTTAACGAGTACGATTTATAGATTAATTGAACATTTAGTTTAGTAGGTTTCGTAGTTGCTTTTCAAGCATTTTTTTTTAATTCTCTCCCGTCCATAGCCGCATCGCCATTTTCTGATTGCCCCTTCCACCAACTCAAAAATATGTGTTAAAATTGGGAAATCACAGGAACGGGTAGGCTGCCTTAGTGCCAATGACATACTTTTGAGGGTTGACGCGCTCTCAGTCATACCAGAAGGAGAGAGGGACTTTGTAGGTAATTCCAGTCGGAAATTGCTAGGATCTTTTACACGCCACAAGCGACATGAGCACGAGACATCACAGGGCCGTTCTCTTTCCAAAAATTCCTGGAGTGGCTGAGTTCTGGCTGTGAACCAGGTGCTCTGGAATGTGAGATAGACACGTTAACCATCAGGCCCCTTGCCCTATCGAACATCATGTACTAGCGAATTAAACTATTAACGTTAGTTGGTTGGTTTCAATGGTAAAAATCTAATTTTGCTTCTTTCCCTGTCCTTTGTCTTCTTATGTGGTCAGGTTGGACATGCCCCCGTCTGCATTCAAGGCAACCAAATGGGTTTTCATTGTTGGGTAAGTTGTGTTACTTTTATGGTGGGTTTTACGTGGATTAGAGAGTTTTATGCTATGGATTAATCAGGAATGGCCCCTGAACCCAATACCCAATCAATTTTGCTGACCTACACAAAATAAATGCGTACAACGGATGCTGGAACTGCTAGGCATTCATTAAATTTAGATGGAGCCATTTGTTAAGGATGATGAAGGATACTCCTTATCTCACTTTTACGATTTCTAAAGAATGAAATGTTTATAAAGTTTCATAAAGACTTATTCAGATTCTTAAAGATCGAATTACAATTACAGCCCAGGTGATTTGCTATCCGGAACCTCATTACCTGAGTAAAAATAAATTTTGACCAGACTTTGAAAAATTTGAAAAATTAGACTGAGTGAGCATAAAAGCTGTTTATATAAAAAAAATTAAAAAAAAAGTATTGCACCTATAGTCCAGACAAAACAAAAAAAAAATCGAGAATGGTTATTTGAATGAGCATTTATTTACCCCTTGAGAACTTTTAGGATTGCTGGGAGTCTTTTTTTTTTTTACAATCTCAATAATACATAGGTCAGAGACGCATTAAGAGACGCATTACGTCTTCTTTAGTGCAACCGATAGCACTAAATCGTTGTTGCGATCAGGTTCCCAGGAACTCGTCAGAGTTTGTCTTAGCATTCTTTATGCTTTTGTCCGGTTTTCGTAGTAGTCGGAAATATGGTAATCCACCAAGTTTCGATATTTACATTATCATGTTCCCTGGCAAAACTAAGGTTGTAAGTTTATACGTATTGGTAAAATGGGGAGTAATGCGCTAAGAATAACTTCCGTTGTTTATAACATCTAAACAGCTGGATATATAAAGATTAGCCAATGGATGAGTCAATTATTGTACGGGGATTCGGATAAAATGACATTGAGTCAATACATTTCGGCCTTGGTGTCACAACAAGGTGGAGATATAATGAAATGGTTGGAACTGTCGCCTATGAATTCGTGGTTTTTTTTTGGGGGGGGGGGGCGAGAGGGTTTCAAGATTCATCAGAACTTTAGTATCGGAAAAAAGCTGTTTGAATGAAGTTGAAACTATTTTTGCACATTGTTCATTACAGCTAATTTTTAACACTTTCCGTGTTGCTGGAACCAGGGCCTAAATGCATTGATGGAATAATGGCGGAAAATTAAAATAGGTTTTTTTTTTCTTTTATTTTGGAGTCTAGTCCGTGGAAGTCTTCCTGTAACATACTGCCACGTTACCTTATATGGTAGCTTAGAGATTCACCAAGATTTCAACAGTGGATTTTAAATTTCAGAATTCACAAAGACTCAACGAAACAGTCATCATGGTTCCCTTCCCCTTTCTTTTTTCCACACCCTTCCTTTATTGGTGGTGGGCAACAACCACCATATCCTTTCCAAAACCATTTCGTGAAACTGCTGCTATCTCCCTCTTCGTATCTATTCATGCATTCCGGCGGTTTGAAAATTCAGTCGGTGGTTCTAGTGCGGCGAAAAGATGAGCATCAAAGTCATTTCCCATTCCGAACACGAAGCTATGTTTCGATCCATTTCTGCTGTCCCGTGATTGTTCATTCACTTCTTCCTCCCACCGCAAAGCAACTTCAAAACCCAACTTTCATTGAGTTGCTGCTCTGGTCCACCACGAAAACGACACAGAACACAAATCAAAATCATTGGCGCTTTTTTTTTTCTACCCACGTGGTGTACTATTACCACACACACACAACAGAAAAACATCGAGGTAACACAAGTGAAGAGCAGTCATCAAGTTATTTAAAAAAAAAGGGCCGTTTTCTTGAATCATCAAGGCAGTTCGTTAAATTTGGAATGAAAACTGACACTGTAATGATACACACAGCAAGAATGCAGAAATAAAGCTAACATTGCTAAAGAATACTAATACTACAGAGCATAATGCCGCATCAAGTCAGTGTCGATGTGCAGGATTTACCTTCACTTTATTATTCTAAGCTGAACAGTGTTAAGTGTTGTTCCGACAAAAGTATTGTCTTGTCTGAGGAAAAGCTGTGGGACTTGTCAGAAACTCAGCCATCTGTAGCAATTCTTGGCTTCCGGCAGCATTCTTAACTTCTGATACTAGCCACTTTCAAAAGCAGCATACTTAGTTGAAAACTTACATTATGCGTTCTCCAACTAAATTTGTGCAGCTGAACAGCTGTAAACCCATTGACAACGAAGGGATGCATATCAACCTCAGCTAAAAACTGCAGCTAAAGTGTCGAAAAGCAATGATATCCTTTGTATACACGTATAAGTACATACAAAGCCGCAGCAACACAAACCAAAAAAAAAAAAACCGTGCAACAGATTTTTAAATAGTTTCTCAGTAAGTTATTTCCAAAGAAGGATATACTGTGACACGTTAAGAGATTTTTCTTAACGTACTTCAGACAAAGAATATATTTTGTTTTAAATTGCTGAGTTCTATTCCTAAGCTTTCTCATGAACGTCAGAAAGCTTCCTGAAGGAATCATCGTCCGAAACGCTATAACAAACGTTATAAGTTTGGGTTCGAAGAAACTTGCGGGTTGCTGCACAAGTCATGAAGTATTCGTTGAAACATTGTTTGTTCTTTACAGTACATTACATAAAAAAAGAAGCATTTGTAACTTTCCTGTATATGGTTGATTGAAATAAAATCTACATTTCATTAGTAATTAAGGTCAACTGAAAATGGAACGGATTTGTAACGACTTAATACGTGTAGCTGTTCAGACTTTCTAGACAGTGACGTAGTTAGGTCGTTGAGCTCAGCCACCCCCTACCCTAAATGAAAAGTGTAATATGCAAATTATTAAACTAATTCTAAAAATTCGTATGCTAAAAAAATAAAAGTGTTCGCCTAACTTTTTTGCATTGTTTTGTTCTTTAATAGTTAAAGCATAACTGGGTGTTGGACTGATCTCTTATGCAAATAGTAAAGAACAGCTACAGTTATTTACGAAAAAAAATTGACCACACATTTGAAAAAAGGGGGGTTTAAACAGAAGTTTAAAAAAAACTGAATAAATAATTAAACGGAAGTCACTAACTGAGACTTTCATTCCTATAATAAAAAAATACTTAAAGTAAAAAAAAAAATCACATTTTAAGCTCGGTTCAAAAGTCGACGGCTACTAACTAATCAGACTCAACGTTGGAAACGATACGTGGCAATTCTTTTCTTTTATTCTCATACTGGTCGAAGGGTGCCTAGGAAGTCGTTGGTCATAGTGCCTCTCAACCGTTACTACACTTGTATGTGTAGACGATATTCAAGGTGCTTAGCTATGATCACTGACAAAACTGCTGGGTGCTTTGGTTAATGATAACGTTTTCAAGTGACGTCATATAATGACAGTAATATCAGGAGAGTAGGAACACAGACAGAGAACAGAATGCAGTGTTAAAACGTTGAAACCTATTTTTTTAAGTGGTTGTATTCGGTCGTTACTGTAATCGATTTTTACAACATATTATTGTATATTTCTGAACAAGGGCAATCTATACAAAAAAAAAGAGAAATTAATGGAGATTTACAGATGAAGTGGTCGTGGGGGAAGATACAGGTAAAGTTCACTTCCGACCAGTGATGCTCCCATGAAGTTGTTAAAAGATGGCTTTGGTATAAAATTTTCGCTTCTTACAGCCTTTGAACTTGGTCACTAAGCATGCAAAAGACTCAAATTCCCCTGCTGTAGGGATATCCCACCATATTTTAATGACGTAAAACCAAAATTTTGATTTAATTGTGTTTTGATTTAGGTTTACTTTTGATTTAGGTTTGACGTAATTCCAATACGAAGGGATGTCCCTCTAGAAGGGGAATTTAAATGTCTTTAGCATGTTTTATTGACCAAGGGTTAGAAGCTGTAAGAATAAAAAAAAAATTATATTAAAGCCTTCTTTTAACAACTTCGGGGTTGCCTCACTGGTCAGAAGTGAACTCTACCTGTAGAAATTAATGGCTTCGTATGCAAGTAACGGACCAAAGAAACAAAGGACATACAATAAGGGTTTATCTTTGCTGTCAGAAGTACATACCTGAAAAAGTGATTTATATGAATTTTTAAAGAAGTAGTATTCCAAAATCAAAACGTAACAATATTTCGATATTTAAAAAAGCTAGCCTCTGCAAATTGTTTTGCAAGTTAGTGTTTCACATCTGTGACGGTAAATAGTTAAACTACAATAGCAATGATATTTTCAGTGCGTTTCTTCTCCTTGAAGAGATTTAGCACCTCACGAAGAAGAACCCACAGGGCTTGGCAGCTTAGATTTCACTATGTAACGTATGTTGTTCTTTTTAAAAACATGATAAAAACAATAGGCGGCCGGCTAGCTTAATTTTAGTGATATTATGATTGTCAAGACCACTTTTAAATTGTAAATTTTTTTTAGTAAATCACGTTAGACATACAGCAAACGAAACAACTTACTACGCTCTCAGTGAATTTTTTTTCATGTCTGACGTAATTTATTTACTAAATAATAACAATAATAACGATACTAAAATTTTTTTCGTGCAAATAGAGCACCACCCGTCAGATAGGTGCCTGTCGACCACCGATTATCAGCCGAGTCAAAACTTTAAAATTATAGGCGAAGCAATAATAGAGCCAGTTTAGCTCCCTATAAAAGTCTCGTGAAGGGGGAACCAGAAGGGGCGTTGATAGTGGCTTCCGGCAATGAGTTTCATCCTGGAACCACCCGGACTCTAAAGAAGAGTTGCCTGCAATTTAGCTTAAGAATGGGAGGTTGTCATTTTTTTTACTGTAACCCCTAGTTAATAGAGTTAGTTCCAATATCGATAGCTCAGGCTATGTTAACCTGTGCAGAATTTTGTATGCGAGGATGAGGGCTGCTTTCTGACGTTGAAGTTCCAGAGAGTTATGGTGTAACCGTTTCAGCCTTTAGGTATACGTTAGACGTCTCATACTGGGGGATTGAATTAGTAAATCTTCTCTGTACCGACTCGATTCTATCAATGTTTTTCAGTAGATCCGGTGACCACACCTGACTTGTATACTACAGGGTTGGACGTTAATAATGTTTGTGTGCCCCGAATTAGAACAGAGACGCACGACAGCAGATCTGTGATTTGCTTTAAGTGTAATACTGTTGCAGTTGGAAGATGTTTTCAGGTTTTACCTGAACTATATGCTCTGACATTTAGTTGAGTCATTCATTAGTAGATCATTGGGGCCTAATTTATAGATGTAACAATTGTGACCATTGCCAACTGCAAAGTGAATAGTTGCTGGGCAGTGGCAGCTGCCAGTCATCCTCCCATTTTATGACGTTGTTCACGCCTTCCTGAAGGGAAACATGGTCTGCCTCTGTTAAAATCACCGAATGTAGTTTAAGATCGTCTGCGAGTTTCTCCTGGTTGCATTTTGTTTCAGGGTGAAGTCAATCAGGTACAATATAAACCAAAGTGGGCCCACGAATCAGCCTGGGAACCCCCGCTAATGACATTTAATAATTCGGATGTTTCTGAATCAACAACGTGCTGGGACTGTTAGAGAGAGATAAATGTTGTAATGACGTAATTCCACGATAAAACCGTACTGCTTTAATTAAAAAAACAGTTTACTTTGAATAACTGATTCGGAGGCTTTCTTGTAATCCAACAGGATGATACCCGTTTCGACTACCTGATGTAGTGCCTCCAACCATTTGTCTATTGCAATAAGGAATTGATGTACAAATGATTATTTTTTTTAATTTATAAGTGGTAATGACAGACATTACGTCACTGAATGTTTTATCCTGGAACTGGCAAAAGACGTCCAAATAAACTCCAAGACTTCAACTTGATCTATCTTTCACGCGAGTGAATCATATGGATTTAATAGTGTTGGTGTAAAGGTGTTAAAAATTAGCAAAACGTTAAAAAATTGTTTCATGCATTTAAGTAACTCAATCAGCGGTGGCATGACTATACTTTTCTCACGTTTTGTTTCAAGAATACGTATTTACTCTTGAAAATAAACACTTTCCACCCACGAAAGGAAAGGGGATGATAAGAAAATTCACGTTTGTTACGATCCTCATCCTAGAGAAGTCACTGAAATGGAGGGCGAAAGCTGTACACGTTTTTATCGTAGTTTACCGCTATTAAAAGGCGCAATGTGCAAAACATTAAAATGAATTAAAGAACCCAGTATTTATAAATTTAGTACAACGTAATTATTGGTGCAAAGTTTATCGACCTTAAGCGTGAAAACTGACGTTATGTCATCTTACAAGAGTACAATACAAGGCCTTTTTCAGTCTGGTGCTATATTTCTTACAACGCCTCTACCTCCCTCCCACCCAAAAAAAAAAAAAAAAAAAAAAAACTTCACGTACCCTTGACAATCCTACTCTGATACCAGGCAGGGATAAATACGGAAGCAGACAAAATAATACCAGTAAATAATAAAAAAAATCCCAAGTATTAGTGTTTTTAAAGTTCATCCTTTTGTGCCAGTTTTTCTTTCGTCGTCGTCGTGTAGGCTTCTTTATTGATTTATAGTTTTTAATAAATTAAATTGTATTTTTAGCTAAACGTAGGATTTATGAAAAGTCGTTTGAGATTAGGTAGTATGTTTGTGCTATGTTTATCCTAACGATTGCCTTTTAATTTATTTTTTTATTTTTCCTTAAAAGCAGGGTGTCGGCGTTTTATTTGGCCGCCAGAAATCTAGAACGTCATAAAAAATTATGCTCCACCCTTCAACGTCATTAATTCATTGATGACTTTTTCCGTCCGGTAATGAGAACTGGATGAAATATTACCGGATGGACATTAATGAACGTTTCGTAATCAAGCTTTCAGCAAACCTGAGGTAAATGTAAAAGTTGAAGAGAACATTTTGCGCAAAATATGGTGTCATTTTTTTTTGGGGGGGGGGGGGAGCGTAGCTCCGCTTTGAAGACACTCCAATGTATCTTAGATCGCGCATCACGCGAAAACCACAAAGACTGTCCAAACCACACTTTGCATGCAGTAGCACGGGAGTCTGAACAAGGTTTATCAAAAAAATATATATATCCGAATCGGACATGGGGTTGACGAGCCATCAGGGTGACAATATGGACCAATAGCAAGAGCCAAAATCCAAACAACAACGAGACGGCGAAGCCGTTTCTAATTGTTAAAGGCATCCGATTGTTTAAAGATTGATTGTTGATGATATAGTTGTGAGTAACATTGCTGGAAACACCGGTTCTCGTCAGATCACCGAAGTTAAGCAGCATTGGCCCCGATTGGCACTTGGGTGGGTGACCTCCTGAGAATCCATTCCGGGTGTTGCAGACATAGGGCCTTAGGGCTTCGTCGGGCAGATGACCGGGTACGGTTAACGCTCGCTAAAACCCTTTGACCCTTTTTGTGAGTAACATTGTTTTGGGGTTTACGGCTATGGGCTTCGGGTAGATGACCAGGAGTGGTTAACGCTCGTTAAACCCTTGAACCTTGCTATGGGCCAAGACCTCATAATGAAATTTTCCGGCCGCACTAGCCGGCCTGTTTGGGGTATGCGGCTACGGGTCAGAGCCCCTAATAAATTCTCTTCTGACCTCGCTAGCAGATATGTGTCTGTTAACTGTAAGCAACTAAAAGCATATTTTGTAAAGCTGAGCCGATTCAGAATACCTCACGTAATTCCTTACCGACATTTGCAATATCGGTAGAACTCGGGATCGGTATGTAAATCCAGAGAGATCACTAATAAACCAAATTGAAGATATTTTCACATTTCGTCGACCAATTTTGACGTTTGAATACACCATTTTCAACGTGTTTTTACCACCTTTCCAATGGGCCAAACCCCAAGCAGCTGTCTCTTATTGTTTAGAAATTACAAGGCAATTTTTTAAAATTTTATTGGGGATTTGGTATCAGCCAGTTTCGTTTAATGATCGGTCGGGTAGAAAAAAGGTGATCGGCCCAGCCTTAATATTTTTGTTACGTTGAGGTTAAATCCGACCGTGGCCGCAATTCAAATTGTGGAAAATGTAAGGGAGTGGTGCAGGGATAAAGAAAAAATAAAAGTCAAAGGCTGGGTATCCACATTCACAGAGAGAAAGATGCATCAATAACGTTTTCATGATACTCTCCAGCTAATATCTAGCTACCTTGGCCGCCTTTGCCTGGTGGAAACAGCAAAGAAAGCAGAGCCCGCTCCATTATGTCGACAGTGAAAATGACGACGGCCCTAGTTTAAACCTATTTTCGAACGGTTACACTTATATATGAATGGAATTTCGGAATTTATTTTAGAATAGTAATGGGAGTATTCGTAGGGTTTATTATTATTTTTTTACTAGCTAAACTACCCGGATTCGGGGGCTGAATAACTTTGGCACTTACTAAATATTTACCCTAAATTCCAACTTTCGATAAAAATTTATTCAGTCTCTATTTTTCTAAAACGCGTGTTGCTGACGTGACTGGATTCGAACCCAGGAAATACGGATTGATACTCAATAACATTCGTAAAGTCAGTCACAAACTTCGGTACAATACTGCAAGTAACTGAGTTGTGTACAAAGACATCAGTCCAAAAAAAATTGTTTTGAATTGTTCTGCATGCATAACAATGTGATGTCAAATTGATCGTAATGTATCAATATTTTGTGTTTTCGTAATCATCGGTAAAGAACTCCACGAACCTTCTAACGACTCTTGCAAATCAATAATACGTGTTTCACAACATGTAGAACTTATTAGCAAGAGGAGTTAAAAGATTTTGTAGCCGTTTACCAATGATTAACGTATCCCGAATCTTTACCAAAAAAGGTCAGTCCATTGATGATAAGATCTCCATAGAAACAGTATATATCCTTAACGTTGCGATGATCCCTGTAGTCGAACGTCTTGTGGATGGATCATTGGCATGTCTCACATTGTATAAAACCTAAGTCCTGAGTTATCTGGTCATATCACCGAACTTTGCTCTTTTGTACTTTGTAGAAAACGAACGACATGTTTACAGGCTTGTCAATCTTCTTTGGTGGGGTCTGACGTGTGTTGAGCCAAACTATTCAAAATATTTACGGTTTTATCCGATCTTCACTACAGATAAAATTCCTTTAAAATTATTCTGGCTATTTCCTTATCACTTTTTGAGTTTAAAGCTAATTTAAGTGTCATACTATAAGGTGTGACTAAACGTCTTCCAGCAGTCATACTTGCCTTTTTGTTGCTCCAGTTCCTTTTAGCCGTCTTGTTTCCTTTTACCAGTTGTCAAACTTCCTCCTCCTGATACAAACGTCTTGCTTCGTTGTTTGAACAGTATACGAGAAGGACTAATTATTAAAAGCCTTAACTCTCTGACTACCAATTGTTAGAGGTATCAATTTGTAAATCGTGTAAGTTAATTTAAGCATTTAAACTTTTGACAATACAACTAGTTTAATCAGTTTAAGGAAAATACAAAAATTACAGAAATAATTCAAATTACCATTCCTAAAAGGGGTGACGTGCGTTCTGAATCCCTGCCAGAAGAAGTGAAGTTTCTTGCTTCTGTTTCTCTTTAAATAACCAAAGGTTGCTATTGGATACGGATTCTTTTGGATCCGATTCCTATCTGGACTAGGATTCCTGTGCTTCTGGGCTAGGAAGTTCTCTTCTATACGCGTTCCAGAGTCACTTTCCTTTTAAAGTCCACCACGGTCAACTGCTCCTGAATTCACATTTAGAATTGCACACATTATGGCATTGTTAAAAAGTGAAAATACGAACAAATGTATTTAGACGTATAAATATGAAAACCATGTAAATTCAAGCATTTAAACATTGACAATAAAATCGGTTTAATCAGTACATGGAAAAATACATAAACTACCGAAATAATTTATGTTACGAATCCTAAAAGGCATTCTGGCTCCCTGCCAACAGAGAAGATTCTTGCCTATGCTTCTCTTTAAATTGTGAAGGGTTGATAGTGGATACGGTTTCTGTCGTATAAGTTTCCTGTACAGGAAAACCCAGGAATATTCGGGGATAGGAGGTTCTCTTCTACATACGTGCTGGAGTCAGTTAACTTCCTTTTAAATTCCAGCAAGGCCAACTGCTCTTGAATTCACATTTACTAATGCCAAACAATATGGCATTGTTCAAAAATTCAACATCCAACAAACCTGCACACGACAGTAGGATTTACCTGGAATAAAACACATGTAAAAGACTCATTAAAATGTTCTATCGTATTCCAGGTTGCACCTTGGTTAATCCCCCCTGTGGGCTGGGGGGTAGAATAAGCCCACCGTACCCCTGCGTGTCGTAGAAGGCGACTAAAAGGGAACCCAAGATCACGGTTTGCTAGTGTGCCAAGGGTCTGCATGGCAGAGGGTTTTTGGTCCGTCTTTAGCACTAGCAACCTCAACACTATGGTTTGCGAGTGCGCCTACGGTGTGTATGGCGGGCAGGTTTAACACCCGTCGCAAGCACTAGTTATAAAGAGATGAAGGGACATCCATACAAACCGGGCCTGGGGTGGCTGCGTAGAGGATGTTTGGCAGTTTGAATCCCATTTTGGGTTTGATTCCAATTTTCCCATGCTGGCCACTGGGCTTTTCATTCTCATCCCACAGCATGTTGGCCGTGTGCTGCAACCTAGTATTCCGTGGAGGCGGAGATCCTGGCTTTCGGGCTTTGGGTCCTTATTCCGGAGGACGGGTGGCCTGGGTGAGCCGGTCTAAGGTCAATCGGCTATGACCTTTCGGGTCCTGTTTGTTGATGTGGGGAGGCGGCTTGTGCTATATTCATCTGCATCACGTACCCGAACTGTTTGGGTTATCGACGGAGGTGCTGAGTACAGCTTCCTTCGTGGCCTCATCTTTCGGCATGCTTAGGCTGCCACCTCACCGAGACAGACGGAAGTGTTAGCTTTCTGGTGCAGGACTCTCGATATGTGGCTTCCGGCCTTGCATCACCCGAGTGCCGCGCGGGGTTTTTCTTTTCGGGGGGGGGGGGGACCGCCGCGACTCCTTTTTGCTCTCCATGGCAACTACTTCCCCCCCCCTCCCCCGAAAAAATGTCTTCCCCCAAAACAATTTCTTCCCCTCCTCGCCACACTAGCAAGCGCCAGAGGAGGGAACCCGAAATGGTTGGGCCTGATGCCCTGTTACCAGACTTAAGTAACAGTCGGGACCAAATTCCGAAGTTCCTGGTGGTGACAGGCGATGGCCGAGATGTTATGCAGCTCGGTCCATTCGCTGTCCTGAAAGCTTTGAAAGGGATCTGTGGTTCGGATCCGAAGAGTGTCTCTCGGCTCCGTGCTGGGGAATACCTTGTGGAGGTTGCAGACGATGCTCAGGCGAAGAGGCTATTGATAGCGAGTGCACTGGGGTCATGCCCAGTGCGTGTCGAGTCGCATCGTACATTGAACAGCAGCAAGGGGGTCGTGACGTGCTTCGATTTGAGAGGTCTCAGTGATGATGTCATCCTGGGCGAACTCAAGTCACAAGGCGTTATGGCTGTGAGGTTTTTGACACGGAAAGGCGAGAATGGTACCAAGCCAACTGACACCTCTTTCCTGATCTTTGATACACCAGTTGCATCGCAGCAGATTACTGCCGGTTACCTGCCGTTGGTGGTCAGGAGTTATGTACCGAATCCAATGCGGTGTTTCCACTGTCAATGCTTCGGCCATACCCGCGGCTCATGTAGAGGCAAGCCTACCTGTGTTAGGTGTGCTCAGGCAGCCCATGGAGGTGCTGACTGTGCTGGCCCGGAGCAATGCGTCAACTGCGGTGGTCAGCACCAGGCCTCTTCACGAGACTGCCGTGTTTATGTAGAGGAACGTCGTGTGCAGGAATTGCAGGTGAAGGATGCGCTTTCTTACTCGGAAGCCAGGAAGAAGGCCAAACTATCGGCACCGCCGATGACCCGATCTTTTACGCAGGCGTGCAGTGCGCCATTGCTTGCCCCAGTTAGTGAGTCTGCTGATTTGGCAGATTTGCGCGCTGAGCTCAGGTCTTTGACAAGGACGGTAGGCTTGCTAGTTACTTTGTTGACCCAGCAACATCTGTCTTTGCAAGGTCTTTTGGGTTCTTCGGACCCGGTTGCTGTCTTGCTGTCGACGTCTACCCAGCCTGCGAATGTTTCTGCTCCTGCTATTGTTCCTATAACCGTAACTTGGAGAGATTTCCTGTTCCACTTCTCCTGAGCTTTTTCCTCCTTCCGAAGACAACTTCATTCTGGACCTCACTCCGACTTTTGATTCGGGGGAGGATTCGGATGTTTTTGGATCACCCAGGGAAGGAGTTGAAGAAGATGATTCAGTCTTAAGCCCATTCTAATGCCTGTGCATGCCATTCTTCAGTGGAACTGCCATAGTTATCGGACCCATGCAGAAGAGCTGCGGCTGCTTTTGTAGCATTGGCGACCTCTGTGCTGCTGCCTCCAGGAAACTTGCTTTAAGGCGTTGGATAATCCGGTTGTTCGGGGTTATTTTGTCTACCGTGTGGATGCATACCCTGTGCCACGTGCACATGGTGGTGTTGCAGTGCTGGTTCAACACTCTCTGCACACTAGATTTTAGGTGATAGCAGAGTTTCTTTCCACTTCGATATTACTGTTTGTTCACTTTATTTTCCACCGGATGAGGTCTTTGGGGTTGGTGACCTGGAGGACCTGATCCGCCAGCTTCCTTCCCCCTTCCTCTTGCTGGGCAACTTTAACAGCCACCACGTCCAATGGGGAGGACCTAATACTGACAACAAGGTGAGGAACCTTGAGGAGTGGATGTAGAGGGGGTCCATTTGTATCTTGAACGATAGAGTATGACACGCTGTAACCTGGCCACGGGCAATTGGTCAGCGGTGGACTTGGACTTTTGCTCACTCGCAGTCCCAGTTCACTTCACTTGGGCTGTCACTGCCGATCTGCATGGGAGCGTTCACCTCCAGACGCAGACAAAAAGCAACACAGGGGAGTTCTGTGGCTTCCAGGCCAGCCCGCTGGGCGCTTCAACGAGCTGATTGGTCAGCCTTTGCTGAAGCTGCTGTTTTCCAGCATGCGGTGCAGGACTTTACGGATGTGGATGACCTTTCAACTCATTTCACTGATGTCGTCCTCGCTTCTGCTCATGTATTCCGCGTACGTCCACACAGCTGCGGCGGGTACCTGTTCCGTGGTGGACGCCTGCTTGCGTGGTGGACGCCGGCAGGCATTTCAGTCCGGCCGGCGAGCGTTGCGTGCATTTACGGTCAGCCCAACTACTGACAACTTTGTAGCATTTAAGCACTGTCGTGCCCTTGCCAGGTATGTCATCCGTGAGGCTATACGTTCTTCGTGAGCAGCTAATGTTTCGTCGATCACATACTTCACGCCTTCTCAGCAGGTGTGGTGGAAGGTGCGCCAGATCTCGGGGAGGAGCGTGCCTTCCTCGGTTCCACAGCTGAGGGTGGCAAATGCCGTGATCTCTTCTCTGCCAGATATCGCTGACTGTTTTGCGTCTGCGTTTGCGCGAATCTCGAGTGATAACCATTATGATCCTGGTTTCCTTAGAATAAAGCGTAAAGAAGAGGTTCATTCTTTAGACTTTGGCTCCGACAGGCTTGAGGAGTACAATTTGCCGTTCACCAGGCAGGAATTTGTTTCAGCTTTGTCCAAGTCGCATGACTCTGCCCCAGGGCCTGATGATGTTCACTATCAGCTGTTGAAACTTCTGTCTCTCGCCTCCCAGCAGTTCTTGCTGGAGATGTTCAACCGTGTGTGGGCAGAAGGCTCTATTCCAAAAGCATGGAGGACAGCAGTTGTCGTCCCAATTGTGACACCAGGCAAAGACCCTACTTCTCCTTCCAGTTATCGCCCAATCGCTCTGACTAGCTGTGTCTGTAAACTCATGGAACGGATGGTCAGTGAGAGGTTGGTCAGGGTGCTGGAATCTCGGGGATTCTTATCTGTGTCCCAGTGCAGCTTTCGACGGTTTTGGTCAACCATCGATCATCTGGTTGCCCTTGAATCGAATGTGAGGGAGGCTTTTCGCCTGTGTCAACATCTGGTTCAAGTTTTCTTTGACTTGGAGAAGGCTTATGATACGACCTGGCGTTATGGGATTATCCATAGTCTTTATGACCGTGGCTTGAGGGGACGGATGCCACTGTTCCTTTACGCTTAGCTCTCAGGCTGTTCTTTTTGCGTTTTTTTCGCGTTCTTTTCCTGCCCGTTTGTTTTGGAGAATGGTGTGCCTCAAGGAGATGTTCTTAGTGTCATCTTGTTTGCTATAGGGATCAACCCCATTGCTCAGCAAGCTGCTGTTTCCCAGTCATTGTTTGTCGATGACTTCGGCCTGCGCATTCGGGCAGCTCGCATGCAGACCTGCGAGCGGCAGCTACAGCTGGCAATTAACAAAGTCCAGACCTGGGCGGTCAGTAATGGTTTCCGGTTTTCTCTGGACAAAACTGTGTGCGTTCACTTTTGCCGCCAACGAACACTGCACCCAGATCCTTGCCTGTACTTGGGACAGGCACAAATTCCTGTTGTCCCACAGGCACATATCCTGGGTCTGGTGTTCGATTCCAGGTTATCTTGGCTTCCACACTTGCGTCATCTTAAAAACAAGGCTTTGCAGGCGTTTAACATCTTGTGGGATCTGTCGGGCACTTCATGGGGTGCCGATCACACTGCCATGTTGCGCCTCCACCAGGCCCTTGTCCGCAGCAAACTTCATTATGCGTGCATGATCTATGGTTCGGCTAGTGACTTGACTCTCCAGATGTTGGACACTGTGCATCACAGTGGCCTGCGTCTGGCGACTGGGGCATTTCGAACGTCTCCAGTGGTCAGCCTGTATGCTGAGGCCTTGGAGCCACCTTTGGCCATTCGTCGGCGACAGCTTCCCATTCAATATGCTGTGCGATTGCATGCTGTGCAATCCAGTCCTGCTTGGTCCATGGTTTTGGGGCCAGACTTGCCAGTCAGTAGACGCAGTGTGGGTAAGGGTGATTTCCGCGATAGGCTCCAGCAGTCCTGTCAGGAAATAGCCTTTGAAGTACCTGTGTCTTGATGCTTGGGGGAATGCCAGTGGCCCCTTGGCTTGTCCCAAATGGCATTTTCATTTTCGCTCTGGTGTCCCTCCCGAAGGGTTCCACTCTACCACCAAGGTACTTGCAGGAGTTTCGGCAGCTGTGTTCTTAGTACGCCGGTTATCAGCAGCTGTTTACTAATGGATCGAAGTCAGACGTTGGCGTGGCATGTGCTTGTGTGTGTAATGGAGTAACGGTTGCCCATCGCCTTCCATTAGGCTAGTCTGTGTTTTCTTCAGTGCTTTTGGCTCTCGGTTTGGTGGTGGAATGGATCCTTGACTTTCAGAGCACGCATTTCATTATCTTTAGTGATTCCATGAGTACCCTGGAGTCCTTGGCAAATTACAATCCTCGGAACCCCGTGACACAATGTGTCGAAGCTTTGCTTTCCCACTTGCCTGGCCAGTGGAAAACCGTGCTTTTCTGCTGGATCCCGGGCCATGTGGGGATAGGTGGAAATGAGCAAGCTGATTCAGCAGCGAAAGGGGCCCTTTCTGCCCCTCTCGGAAGGGATCTCGTCCTTGTTCCCTCAGACGCCTTTCCAACTCTGCGTCTGAGGTTGCACGCTCTTTGGCAAACTTTTGGGGACAGCCAGGACGGTAATAAATTACGAGCTTTTAAAGGCACTGTTGAGGAATGGCACTCGGCGTGTAGCCGCAGTTCGCCGTGAAGAGGTAGTGCTGGCCCGTTTGCGCATAGGTCACACCCGACTTACTCACTGTTTACTTTTGCGGGGGTTGACCCTCCTGAATGTTATTGGTGTCGACAGCCACTTACAGTCTGACATTTCTTTGCTGATTGTCGCCATCTTGATGGTGTTCGTCGTCGTTTCCATCTTCTGCATGACATTGCGCGTCAGTTGGGTGATAGGTCTGTCCTCTTATCCGGTATTTTTCAATTTTTGCAGGAGGTACAGATGTATGACAAGATTTAGATTAGGGGTTTGAATAATATCTCTGTATTGTGTGGCGCAGTGGCAACCCGGACCACTGCACTGTGACTGAGGTTGGTGCTAATGACCAAGCTGTTGACGCACCATTAAGCCTCAACCCCCCTTGGTTAATTATTCTGCTTCATTACATTTTGTAGGCACGCAATTTATTTCGACACTCCTCTTTTCAACTCGCTCTCACATGTGATCATAGATTATACGCTACGTGCTTAATGAGGGATGTTTCAATGTAACTAAATGCGTGAACACTCTGAGAGTCAGTTGATAATAATACGTGCATTAGGTTGTCTGTAGGAATAATTCCAGTCCATAGTAAAAGCTCTCTTGGCCAAAGGCAATCTTGTACATCATGTGAAATAGCGTAATATTCAGAATCCATAGTTGGAGATTAGTGTGCTGTTGGAGATTAGCGCTCCACATAATTTATTTTAAAAACATTGTGTAGTTTACTTTGAAATTGTGCATGGTGGTGAGTGAAAAATTTATTATATTGCGATGATTCCCTTGTACTGGAAAACAAAGGATACATTTGCTGGCTTCCCATTCTTGTTTGGTGATAGCTGACGAATATTGAGTCGAACTATTTATCACAAAAGCAATATCTTGTCGTATTCTATTAGGAAAGTAAACCTGCAAGGTCCCTGAGTGGTATCTTGTCTGAGGCACTTAATGGATTCTTCATTAATTTGTCCCCTAGCTACACTGGCGTGGTGACTGGAGTGCAATCTTGCACCTCAAATCTCTTTTTAAAAGTTTCTTCACGTTAGATTTGGTTCAGAATCATGGGACGAAATATTAAAATATTGATTCCTAGCATGGAGTTGATGGGACCGAATGGACGAATCTCGAAACTTTTGGTGAGTACGGTTTTGGCTAACCGTTACGTCTTGGGATTAGAATTAATTGCATCAATGTCATCGATGTACACAATGAGAATACATACTGCTCTTCCTTCACACACGTAGAACACAAGCATTCGAATGACAGTGATTCGTCCCATTTGTCTGCATTTCGTGGGCTGGAAAGTTCTTGGAAAGTAAAGTGGATGTACCATCTTCTATATGACTCTTTTAAGCCATACAGGCTGCATATGATTCAGCAAACGTTTTATTCTTGTCCGGGCACAATAAAACCTTCAGATTGTTCCATAAAAATGTTCCATTCAAGTACGCAGCATTCACATCGTACTGGACTATGTAATAGTTCATTTGAAATATTCATTGCCGTACTTTTGTGATTACCCTTAGGCTACCGGTCAAGCTTTGAAGTGCGCAGTTTCGTCTGTGACTGTTTTTTTTAATTTTCAGCACCTATTTACAATTAGCTAACAATGATCCATACTTATCGTTCATTTTCTATTGGCTTGTATCTGCATTAGTCATGGCTATGGCTGTGGCTCTTGTGGTATGGCATAGAGAACCACCAGATGACATACACACTCAGGCTGCGGTATGTAGCAGATAATGCTGAAGACCGGGAACGGTAGATGCGGTTAACCGCAGGATACAGAGACTGGGAGTCCGATGGTGGTGATGCATGCTGAGTGGCAGACAGAGGACGAGTAGAAGGAGACATCACTGGGCTGAAGAGGCTAGTGTATGCAAGGGCAAGGGACGCCAGTACTCTGGAGTTCCAAATCGAAGAATAAACCACTGGTCGTGGTGTTGCAGGAATGGCAGGGCTGAGCTGACTGGATTTTTTAAGAAGACTGTTTGTATGGCGAGCGAGAAGTGTTGGAGTCTGCATGTTAATGTGTGTATGCCAGAGGGTGAGGAGACCATGGGGACGACCAACAAAAGTTGTAGTCAACAAGAGTGTTGTCGGGTTGGAAAGACGTCGTTGTCCTTTGTAAATGGTCCTCCTCGCCAACAAGCGTAATGTTCGGAGTGTGGGGATGATCTATCGTATATGAGTAGCATGCAAAAATTGGTAAGCTTGACTGCCTGGGAACAACTCGTTGCCAGAAGGGAAGAAACGTTAATATCCAAGTGTTACATCTGGTGCAGGTCTTAGTCCACGAAGGATCGTAGTATGAAGAGGTGAAGGGACAGGAGACAGTCCAGGAGGGATCGATGAAGCAGGTGAATCGCTCTCTGATACATGTATGTAGATGTGTTACCGAAAGGGAACGGCCTTGGCCTGTCGGGTGGTTCGAACGGTACCAGGCGTAAGCATTAGCGAAGACTTAACTCATCTAGGTGCATGGCACATGTAAAGGTGGGGTCTTGTCCTGAGTGCAAGGTACACCGGTATGAGATGCAGGTGCTTATCGTATAGTTTGTAGGGGAAGGCTGCTGGCGTGGTATCGGTCCTCATGGCGGAATGACGATAAGATCTGCATGATACTGAGGAGTTCGGAGCTCAGTCTCCTTTGAAATGCCTGTAATGTTGTATCAGTCACAGTTACGGTAGTATTGGACAGTGTAGGGCAGGTGATGGTCGAAACAGCTGTAGACAGAAGAACACGAGGATAGTTGTTTGGCAGAAAGGCAAAATCTTCATGACATAAGGAAGACTGCTAGGACAATGCAACAGAATGGGCTTGGAGAACACAGATCAGCCCCAGTGACAAGGTGGAACTGGTTGAGAAATCCATGGTTGGGGTTATGTCATAGTAGATTATGGGTAGGTAGGGACCCAGTGCCAGGGCCCCGGCCACACTTCGGGTTTAGCGGTCTGAAAGGCACTAGGCAATGTGACCGGCCTTGTCGTATGGGACTGCCATCGAAGATGACGGCCGGAAAACGGATACTGGCCAACACGACGAGGTAGAGCTGTGGGCGGAGAGTACGACAGACGAGGGGCCTTTGTCCTGTAAGATGAGCTGGAGGAAGTGGGACAAGGGTTAATGCGCCACGAGAGAAAGCGTGAGACTTTGTGGCAGACCTGGGCTAGTGGGACTGGTAGTAGGAGCGACCACAGTCACAATGGATGACGAATAATGTGGAATCGGTCAGAACTCCAAAGTGTGGTTGCATAGACGAGTTGGTAGTAGCAATCAAGCAGTACCTTCCTAAAGCACCGAACAGAGCACACCACTGTTAGTGACAGTTTGCGTCAGCCGTTCAGTACCTTCCTAAACTACAATACAGCTCAACAAGCTCAGCATAGTATTCAATACGTCATACCTTCACCGCGACCAGACCTGGCTGATGGGTTTGACCAGGATTGGCTAATAGATATGACCAGGTGAAAGCAACGCCAAATTGCGAACCATCTCAAGGAGGTGGTTTGCTGGGGTGAAGGTTTGAACATGCGCGAGCTAACAGTTTTGACGAAACTGATTCATCGCTGACGATGTTGACACCAATCAAGCCGCATCAACACGGATATTAACAGGGAATGAGCCAAACTGCCACCAACAGTGGTGCATTTGGTTCACTCTGTTTGGTCGTTTAGGAAGATACCGATAAGGAGCTTGGTGCTGTACTTCAGTGAGAGCTGGTAGACCCAGTTCTACTTGAGGCTGTGCTGGGAAGAGCCCCCCCCCCCTTCCTTTGACAGGGGGCTCAGTCAAAGCAAAGTTGTTGGGCGAAACTATGGCCGAGAGGAACAGTAGGGGGGGGGGATTGAGGCTTAATGGCGCGTCGAAAAACGTGGTCATTAGCGTCAACCTCAGTCACAGTGCAGAGGTCCGGGTCAGTGCAGAAGGGGACCGGTAGGACAGTGCCTTCACCTGAGTCGAGGAGCTCCCAATGTTTGTATCAAGATTGGTCTGGCAAGGAAAGGGCCCATGAAGATTGGGACCGTTTGGTCACTGCTATTACTAAAAGAAGCTAATGAACGTCCTAGCGAGAGCCTGTTGTCATGGTCCTACTGAAGGCCGGGTCAAGGGCCAGGGCCCACCCCCCTCGTTGTGTGAGACGAAGACTGTGCTTAAGGAGAGTTGACTGGGAGACAACGGATGACAGGGACAGTGCTGTTGACTTGTTGCTTGGTAAGTGCGACTGCAGAAAGTGTCACGGTCTGACCTGATGCTCGGTCCGCATTGGACTGTGTTTGTCACGGTTTCCCTGATGTTCAAGCAATCATCATTGCCTTAAGGTGGAAAGGAATGCAGGGCCAGACAAGCCCCTTTTCGGGACTGAAGAGGAACCGGTGGTGCCAGGCCCAAGATAAAAGGGAAACGAAGTGGACGTCTTTGGAAAAAGTTTGTAGAAAGAACAAGTGTTGCGCCCGTGCATCGTAATTACAGCGAAGAATTCAGGCCGATGATCATGATAAAGCATTGTAGCTCGTAAGCACCGTCCGAGTCTGGAGAGCAAGTGGCTGTACTTCGGAGAAGGTTGTTGGCTGCCTGCAGACAGGTGAAACGGTTCGTCGTGAAGGGGACCAGCGGCTGGACTGATGCGAACGCAGAGAGATGGACCATAGGCCAGCTGGTGCATGGAGCAAAACGAAGCAGGAGGGGCTCGTAGCTCAGTCCAAAACTTGCTAGGCCATTGGTCGTATCTTGAGAGGAAAGAGGGTGTTGTGAACGTGACCAGTCGCTTGACTGGCAAGGATGTGGGCAGATGGGTCGAGGGGCTTGGTCCCATCTCCCTGCACAGAGAGGAGCTGGCCGACCAATACGAAGCAGCAGAATCGCAAGTCCACAAGAGAGACCGACTAGAACCCTACCAATGAAGGGCACCCAGTCGAAGGTGGCACAGGGTGGACCGTCAAAAGGCTGCATTCAGGAGGGCTGCTGAAGGGACCGACGGGCCAGCTAGAATGCAGGAGACAGTGGCGCTCGTAAAAAAAACTGTGCCAGGAGACCATCGATGGTCAGTGCGACGAGAATGTGTAGGGACCAGGAAAGAGAAGGTGGCACCTGAAAGGCGACAGCGTCCAGGGAACGGTTTGGAGACCGGAGAGACAAAGGTGCTCGCAAGACTATGGCACCAGGGAACCGTGGACGGTTTGTGTAACGAGGACAAGGAGAGACAATGGTGTTCTTCAGGTGACATTGCTCGGGAAAACTGGTTGGAAGACCAGAGGAACAAAGGCGCTGGTGAAACTTCGGTGCCAGGAAACCGTGGGCGGTCCGTCCAACGAACACAATGAGAGAATACAATGATGCTCATGAGGTGGCAGCACCCGCGGCCGGTCTGGAGACTGGCGAGACAAAGGCGCTGGTGAAACTTTGATGCCAGGAGACCGTGGATGGTCCGTCCGACGAAAACAAAGAGAGACAATAGTGCTTGTGAGGTGACAGCGCCCAAGGACCGGTGGTGGACAGGAGAGACGATGGTTTTCATGAAACTAAGGTGCCGGAAGTTTGTGGACGGTCCGTCCGACCAGGACAAGGAGAGACAAAAGCGCTCGTGAGGCGACCATGCCCGGAGATCGGTTGGAAGAGGTCAAAAAAATCGGCCGAGTAAGAAGCGTTGGAGAGCGTATGATTTCCAAACGTAGTCAGGACGTTCAATGAACTACATTAACGTCTTGCAGAGCGTCCGTGCTGTGTCCGTGGCTGTGTAACCACGGTAGCAAGGAGTCAGCCAATAACAGTTACTGAATTCGCCATAGTAGTTACCATAACACCTGGATGCTGTTCTCGTTTAAGCATTTGTTTTGTCGGCGAGAAAGTTCATTTGAATCCGACCTCACATGATGTAAAATGGGTGGACTGGAACGACGACGTCACATTCGACAATCTCAACGTGGCTTACTATTACGGTGCTCCCCTCTAAACTTCCCTCAATTTGCGATGCATAATTTAACGAAATTTAAAATTCAACCCTTCCAGGAACCTGTTCCGGACGATTTCATGGCAAGGAGAAGAACGACAGCAGAGGCTAACTACTCTTTAAAAAAAACCTGGCACTCGGAAGCACATGAACGGCAAGAACATAAAGTAACTGACTGGCTGTGTAACCACTACTGACGATCACGGGTTACAAATGACATCACGTAGTACTGATCTGTACGAAACGTACTGGTTGCAACCAAATGAACACGCAGCACATTAAATCGACAATGTTTAGTAATTTTAAGGCAAACGTAATTGCTGCAAGTGCAAAACACCATCGAGTGAAGATGAAGCCCACTAATAAACTGAACTAAATCTAATATTAGTAAAAGAAAAAAAAATCTCACTCATATAAATATTTGGGATGCAAGATTGCACTCCACTCACTACGCCTGTTATAGCTCCGAAACAAGTTAATCAAGAACACATATCATAACAAGTTAACCCACATCATTACTAACTAACGCTCAGAAGCAAGCGCTCACGCGTCCAAAAATTCCGCACCACGTGCAAGAGCGATTTGAAGACAAGAGTGTCGAACTAAATTATATGCCTGACAAACTAAGGTAGTAGACTTACTGACCTGTAGGCCTACCCCGAAATACGACAGAACTCTTTAACTATCTAAGTGTTGTATTCCAGGTATAAATAAATAACGGGTTCAGTGAATTATATTTATGCCAGTGGAGGATGTGGCCATAGCGAGTAAGGCGCCATGTAAGTGATGTAAGGGCGAACTGGGTAGCGGGTTCGAATCCAGGTCATGCCACGACGAAACGTAAGTGCATAAAGGTGGCTTACTGAACTACGTTATTTCTGGTGTATGATTTCCAATTTTCCAATTTTCTTTAATTGTATTCCAGGTAACTCCATCTGTCAGGGTTTGAACACCGCAAACCCTAAACGCAATTACTAAACGTGACTTCAGGAGCTGTTGGCCTTGTTGGATTTGTTCAATGAGGCCAACTCTTCTTCCCTACATATGTGTAGAAGCTGCCTAGCATAGAAGATTCAAAGTCTTCCAGTACAGGAAACGGATCTTACAGAAGCGGTATCCAATAGTAACCCTTGGGTATTTAAACAGAAGCTGAAGCAACAATCTTCACGTTTTCTGGCAGGGAGCCAGAAGACACGTCGCCTCATTTAGGCATATTGTAATTTGAATTATTTCTGCAGATTTTGTATTGTTCCTTAAAATGACTAAACCACGCAGTTTTATGGTCAAAGTTTAAGTTAACGTTTCACCGTTTGCAAATTTTTACCTCTAGCAGACAGGCACTGACACAAACATACCCATACCCACGGACGTTCTCGTTCATTTATTAGAGTACCACGCTGGAATTATTTGGATGGAAAAGGGTCTGTATTTGTCCATTACAGTTTTTTGTCACTGGTTAGCTCCTGCTTGATGATGTTTGACATTTAGTAACTTGGGGAGGGAGGGGGATGTTCTGAATTAAGATAAAAATGTAATTTTAGCTTTCTGTTCACATGGTGCGTGTTCATTTTGAAGGATTGCCAAAGCTTCTTTTCATTCCCAAAGCTTACGCTGCATCCATTGTAATATTTAAGTTTTAAAAAAGCACTTCAGATTTAACAGCACGTGTATTTCTGCATAACGAAGAAGTTTATGCATTATTTTTATATGCTGGTTGGACTTGCTCTCAAAGCATTCCTCAACCCACTAAACATGTTATTTGCTGTATTGAGTATTTTATTAAATAGAGGGTTCCGAGAAATGTTTTTTAATTCGTATTGTCAAATTGTAAATCCTAAGACTTTTGTGTTAAAGTCCAAGACAACAAACATTAAGTTTTCATATTGTCTTAACTCTCTTACGTCATGAAAGTGAGGTACCTATTTCCCCACCGTTACACGAATTGTTGTTCTGTTCTTCCAACCTGTTCCATACATTTCAAATTTTTACTATCTCCATTTCCACTCACGCCAGTTGTGAGCTTTCTATCCTCTTCCACGTCCTTCATTAATCTGAAGTCTCGCTAACGTAGAAACTTGGAAGTAAAGAGCCCACGAAAGAAAGGTTTTACTCGGTGAAAGAAATCATTTTAAAGTTTGAATTTTAAATAGTACAATCCATCCCCCCTCCCCCCAAAATAAAAAAATCATTGGACTGTCTAAAACCCTTTGCTCACCTGGTTTTAACTGCCATTTCACACAGAAAATACCTAACACCAGAGGGCCCACACAAATAAAGGGCCGGACTTTAATCACACACTAAATAAACGTGTTTTTGTACTTTTTAAGATCTTCCTTCATCTTCTCTAATTTTAATTCCCTCCCCCCCCCCTTCCTGGTTTTTACTTGAAGTGTCGTTTCACACAGGGACGTAAACGGTCAGTGGCCTGAAGATTTAAAAAAGGAAGAATTGTGCCTTAAGTCTAGTCCTTTATTTGTAGGGCCCTCTAGTGTTAGGTTTTATTTTCTTTTAATTAAAAAAAAAATTAATCGTTTCAACGCGCGAAATTTGTTTTCCTCGTTATCCTCATCCTCACAAGTCATCCTTAATCGTCCTTATTCGTCCTTTTTCTCTCACAAGTCATTTAATTGTCTTCCTTTTTGTTGTATGATTTTGCCTTAAGGTCTTATTGTTTCGATTTGCCTATTGCTTCCAGACAAATGCAACCAAAATCACCTGATTTGTAATGCCACACCTTCTCAACTAATAGTAGTACTGGTGTGGTAATCTAATGATCCAACCTTGATACCGGTGATTGGATAAAACGATACAATAAAACTAAGGATTCGGTACGTAAGCCTTTATTATGGATGTTTAGCGATCCACATGAACTTATGGGCATTAGCATAACGGGTGTCCACTTCGAACAAGCAACTTCAGAATTACTTATGAGGGATCTCTCACATGCTTTGACAATTGACATTAATTTCTAGGTTCGTACTGGAGGCGAATTTGCAACAATTTCCTTGTTACACATCGGACTCAAAATCGAAGTAAAACTGCCAATAATTTGCACAACAATTCTCTTGTTAGTATAGCGGACACAAGTTAAGTAAAATGCCAATTTGCTTGGTTACACACAAAAGGCAAATTTGGAGCAAAATTGCTAATGAGTAAAATTGTCATAGTTAACGTACTGCAAAACAAAACAAACAAACATTAAACAGAAACAATACACAGAAATTTCCCAATTTATTCATTTAATCTGTCAGGGGATTTTTTTACCCCCTTCCTTTTTATCCCCAATTTCTAGCTGTCTGGGGCTGAAATGTTGACGTTCCTGTCTTCGTACTGGCCAATGTTGTTTTTACCCTGCTGGAGTGTTTGATGTAAATTTTAAGCGTTAAGTTGTAGGCTACTGTAACAAAGGGCTTGACATTTCTGGGTTCAAAGGGTTCAAAGGGTTTAACGAGCGTTAACCACTCCTGGTCATTTTTGGGGTATGTCTCAACACTGCGTTAAAAATGAATTGTTAGCATGGCTTGAAGGCTTTAATCGGCCTAACAATGTTATTGGCTTGTTTTTGATCATTTGTTAATGCTATATTTTTACCTTGGTCGGAGAATACTAGTATTGTTTCCCATTATATTGTGCTTATTGTAGCAATATGTCTTCTCCTCGCAATCTCCTCTCTCTCTGCTAAAGACCTTGGAATAGTAGTTGTATAGGCTCTCTGCTTTTTCACGCCCCCCCCCCCCTCACTTTTTTCCCTTCTTCTTTTTTTGGCAAAGAAAACTTAGGGCATGTGAGTCGTGTTAAGGGCTTTCTGTGATACAAGCCTAAACTGGATCCGGCCATCTTGGTTGGAATTTAGAGGGAGGATTGATTACACCTCCCATCTATTGCACAACAATTCGTAAGGAGGAATGGTTCGTGCCATGGTATAGATGAACGTTTCCTCAAGGTATATTTCGTTCAGCTGCTATCAAGATGGAGATTTTCGTTCATCTGCTATCAAGATGGAGATTTAACCCCAGAAATGATATTAGCTGAGCCGGCCTAGCCCTACTGGTTCTAATATCAGGTTGAGTTATTGTTCGTCTGCCCCTTGGGAAGCTGAACAACGTTAACTGCAATTTAACGTTGATTAGAGAGAAGAAGAGGAAAACAATGCGAGAGACGAATAGTTGCCCAGATGAAATAAATGTTAAAGGATCATGAAACAGCTTGATATTGTATCCACTTCATTCATAAGAGTGGTTGTCGTTACCCAGTCCTCAACGGCCTCTAGTTCCCTGAACCGCAGCAGAGGTGCACCCCTGGTTTCACGGTTCCTCTGGCGTCTCAGAGGCCCGTGGGATCGGAAGTTCACGCTCGTGCTCACCCCCCTTTTCATTTGATTCGTATACCAAACGAAAAGCAAGAAAATTGTTGGGTTCTCACTGATGTATTCATTGTTCCGTATTTGATGTAACGCGCTAACGTAGTAACATGCAAAAATCTTCCGAAAAATATAGAGCAATCATAGACAATAACAAGACTGCATATAAAATAAATGAATGCGCCTTTAAACAAATTTTCCTGTACAAGTTGCATAGTTATTTACAATTTCCGAGTCCACTTGAAAAAAGTGCATAAAAAAATTACATGTGTGCGTAACACCCATCATTGCTAGGGACGTACGCTCACACCAAAAATGCAAATAAGAAAGTCTAAAGACGAAAAGCGAGTTTCATGAGGGTTTCCTGAGAAAGCGAGAGAATGGAATGATCAGGGCTTTGACCTCCGAGATCGTATTGCATTACCAATCTATGTACACAAAGGACTTAAAAAAAAACCACTTTTCTAGGATATGCCTTGGTACTGTAGGGATTAAGCCATTCGTATTCGTTTTATAAAGAAGGTTTTACCCTCAAACTGCCTTTGATACATTTTAAATAAGCCATCATCAAAGCTCAACTAGAAATAACGTAGCAAAGTAATCCACTTTCATGAACTTAGGTTTCATTCGAGTGATGTGACTTTGATAGAACTGATGAACCAGTTCATCGCCAGATTACTGTCATGCTGCCTTTATCGATAAGGCCACTCGTGATTAACAGTCCAGTTGACTGCACACAGTAGTAACAACGGTATGGCAGTGAACTGGTGATGGACTGGTTCGCCAGTTCGAATCCGGGTCACGTCACTCGAATAAACTGTATGTGCATAAAGGTGGCTTATTGTGGTACGTTATTTGTAGTGTACGACTTTCGTCGGTGAACTATTTCCAATTAACCTTTACATTATTTACAGCGGTTTGTGTTTATTTGTTTACTGCTTTTGTGTGACAAATCAAGCACGTAGTATTGTTATACTCTTACACACTGACCACCATTTCTCCCATATTTTCGTAGGTTAAGGATGCCTTTAACTTTCCATGCTGTATTTGCTACTGATTTTCCGCTTCTCACTCTCCATGAACTTCCCGGCCCTCCCACTTGTTTCGAAATGGGAACACCCTAGCTTCCTATTGATCTGTGTTTTAAAACTCACAAAGTGGGTTCAGCTAATGGAAGAAAGCTCCGGGCAAAAGGGATTCCCCAAACCTGGGAAAGCAGTAGAAACCTGCTAACCTATTTCCCTTCCCCTTCCAAGAGGCTGTTAACTCTTTCATTGGCAGTGGCAATGGACAAGCTGTCGTGGAAACAATCAACGTGTGGCGGATGACTGCAGTCTTGGTGTGAGTCCAGGTCACATGGCACGCTGGAAGCCAGAGAGGTACTTGAAGGGAGGATTGCTGTCGTAGAAACCGGCGTAAATCCCTTTATGTTCCTTTTAAACCTTTAGTGTTAACTTAAAGAAAGGTGGATCCATCAAAAACCAAAACTGGTATAGGTTCCAAGTTGCAAATGGTTCAGGGGTGAGTTATGATGAAATGGGGGCGTCAACAGTGATTTTTTTTGTGTGGCAAATCTAAAGAATTCGGGTTTAAATTAGGGATTCCTCTGGATAGTGAAGCTGCAAATAGCACATCACAAACCGACATTAAAATTTCATTCATTTCTAAGCTAAGTGGGTGAAGCTTAAGAGCCCAGGAGGGCCAGAACAATGGATGAAGCCGAAGAGATACAATAGAAAAGTGCATGTTTTGTTATACCCTACCAAATACGTACAGCTGAAGAACAGCAGAGAAAAAGGCCACAAAAAGCCAAGAAGTAGATTACAGCAAGAATAAAACTTTGATTTAATAGCGTAAAGCTTTAAAGAGTTGATATCAACATGCAAAATATGTTTCTTGATTTTTTGGCAACTCTTCTGCAATCGATTTTTTGGACTTAACCTTGGTTACTTAACTGCAGTTAACACGCGCCGTTTTTCTGGGCGTTTGTGTACATGCCGTGTGGGATTTTTAATTGTTTTTTATTGCTGTAGGTTTGCTTGGCCTACAGATTTCATTCGAAGAAGGAATGACACGGTTACCATATACAGGCGCTGTATGTCGATAATTAGTCAGAACGGAGGTGTTTTTATTAATTTCCAATACAAAAAATAAACAGGGAAGGAATAAATTCAATACAGCATCAGACATTGAAGTTATGCGATTTATGCTGGACTCTTCAATTTTTCGCACTGAAAACATCTTTCAAAACCGAAAAAGTGTAAAGTCGAAAAAAAAATCATGTCAATCGAACATTAAAGTCGTCCAAAGTTGGTTGTAAACAAGTTGGGATCAGCAGAACCTGTCTTTCGAAAAAGAAACGATAAAAAAAAGTTATCGTTAAGCTGTTTTTGGCAGAGTGTTGTCACGGAGGAGCTACGTGACTGGCTTTACAGAAATTCTAGATTAGAATCACATAGAGATGTTACTGACCTTTACCTCCAGCTCCAAAACGGATTCGTCGTGATCATGGTTTTGATGGCTTTGATGGCAACAAAGCATCGTTTATAATAGTCGTTTGTTGGTACGTTTTTCGGCCTTCACACCATGATGGAACTGGAAAAGGGGCTGGGTAGGTTGCACGTGACATTCTATCACAATAAACAATGAAAAATGGTTGTCTCGTAACTGTTATCGTACGCACGTCGTTGCTGTCATCCTCTCAATTCCCGAGTTTTCAACGAGGTTTAATGTCACAACTTAATGGGTGGATTTACAAGGATTGGTCTGTGAACACAGTGTAAAGGGGATTTTCAATGATTTAAACGTGTATACTACGATAAAGAGACTTTTTGAAACGCTCTTAAACGCAGTAGGAACTGTTGCATACTAGTGCTCATGATCGTTGCAGCTATCTTAACAAAGGGAAAGTAACGTTCTTAGCTATCGTATTAACATTCGCCGCAGTACGTGACGTTGTTGGCCGAGCGAGCGAAGCAAGCGAGGCCGAATGCTCGAATGAATTTGTATTTTGTATGTATCGTTGTTTGTCTGTTAATGTGTCTGTTTAGGACACGTTAACGTTGGAAATTATGTTTGGATTGGTTTGAAATTTTATGACAAGTAAGCTTTAGTACATGAAATTCACGACTTAAATGATGAAATTCATATCTCAAATATATTCCTATCTCTAAGCCGAATTTAATAGCGGCGTTAAGGGAGTCGGACCGCTAGAACTAATGGCTCCGAAAACTTCATGAACAACACAAAGCCGTTTGCTATAATATTCCATAGCGAACTTACTATTAGCGTGAAAAATGCAGAAAATAATACTAGGCTTATAATTGAGTTCTGACGTTCACAATTAGTCGACTGAATGAGTGACGCTAAAATGCAGTTCTTT